>PJEM01004702.1:0-147082 GCA_004023845.1 Helogale parvula
CTTCTCAAAGCTAGAACAAACTATCTTAAAATTCATATGGAACCACAAAAGACCCCGAATAGCCAAAGTAATATTGAAGAAGAAAACCAAAATGGGAGGCATCACAATCCCAGACTTTAGCCTCTACTACAAAGCTGTCATCATCAAGACAGTATGGTACTGGCACAAAAACAGACACATGGACCAATGGAATAGAATATAGAACCCAGAACTGGATCCACAAGTATATGGCCAATTAATCTTTGACGAAGCAGGAAAGAGTGTCCAATGGAAAAACGACAGCCTCTTCAACAGGTGGTGTTGGGAGAGCCGGATAGCAACATGTAGAAAAATGAAATAAGACCACTTTCTGACACCATTCACAAAAATAAACTCAAAATGGATAAAGGATCTGAATGTGAGACAGGAAACCATAAAAACCCTTGAGGAAAAAGCAGGAAATAGCCTCCTAGACCTCAATTGCAGCAATTTCTTCCTCGACACATCCCCAGAGACAAGGGAATCAAGAACAAAAATGAACTACTGAAACCTCATCAAGATAAAAAGCTTCTGCAAGCAAAGGAAACAATCAGAAAAACTAATAGGCAACCAACAGAATGGGAAAAGATAGTGGCAAATGGCATATCAGATAAAGGGCTAGTATCCAAAATATACAAAGAGCTCACTAAACTACATACACGAAAAATGAATGATCCAGTGAAGAAATGGGCAGAAGACCTGAATAGACACTTCTCCAAGGAGGACATCCAGATGGCCAACAGGCACATGAAACGATGCTCAGTGTCACTCATCATCAGGAAAATTCAAATCAAAACCACACTGAGATATCACCTCACACCAGTCAGAGTTGCTAAAATGAACAAATCAAAAGACTATAGATGCTGGCGAGGGTGTGGAGAGAAGGGCACCCTCCTACACTGTTGGTGGCAATGTAAACTGGTGCAGCTGCTCTGGAAAACAGTGTGGAGACTCCTCAAAAAACTATCGATAGAACTCCCCTATGGCCCAGCAATAGCACTGCTAGGGATTTACCCAAGGGATAAAGAAGTGCTGATGCATAGGAGCACATGTACCCCAATGTTCATAAGCGGCACTTTCTACAATAGCCAAATCATGGAAAAAGCCTAAATGTCCATCACCTGATGAATGGATCAAGAAGATGTGGTATATATATGCAATGGAGTACTACATGGCAATGAGAAAGAATGATATATGGCCATTTGTAGGAAAGTGGATGGACCTTGAGGGTGTCATGCTAAGTGAAATAAGTCAGGCAGAGAAGGATAGATACCATATGTTTGCATTCATAGGTCTAACAGGAGAGACCTGGCAGGGGACCATGGGGAGAGGAAGGGGGAAAGAGTGAGGGACACAGATCAAGAGAGACTACTGAATACTAAAGACGAACCATGGACTGAAAGGGGAGGGGGAGGGAGGGAGGGGGTGATGGTCATGGTGGGGGGCACTTGTGGGGAGAAGCACTGGGTGTTATATGGAAACCAATTTGACAATAAACTATTATAAAAAAATAAAGGGGTAGTAGCTGCTTCTCAACATCAGCCGATTGCTGTCTTGTGAAAATTTAAGCTAGATTGTGAAAATACGGCTAGATTTTCAAACATTTCAAGAGAAACCCAATTGTTTCAAGATATCCCAAGTGCTATCAAGAGAAAGTTATGTGAAATTTCTATTTCTAAAAACACTGTTCAGGCCAAATACATCCATCTGTTGATAAAGGAGCTGTAGGAGGTGAACATATCTTACTGCTTTTGTTGTGATTTCTTTATATTTTTTGTGAGTTTTGTAAACTATTTTTCTGCATGTTACTAACATAGCCATTCATGATTAAGGAGTTCCCCCTGAGATAATTTGTGTTCATGGTTTTATTTATGTCAGTGACTTAGGACCACTTTTTGTTCCCAGTGGAGGTTCTTATTTAAGGGGTAGGTGGGCGGCTAGACTGCAAAAACTCACGCCAGTATCCTGAAGCTAAGGTGTTTGGTTCTATTTCCTTGGAGATCAAGCTTTAATGGGAAAGAATTTTAGGGGTCCAAGATCTTGCAAATGAAATTCATATAGTTTTTGGTTGAGATTTCCTACAAATATGAGCTAGAAGATTTCACATAATCTTTTCTTCAAGGTAAATTTTTTTCTTTCAATAAATGGACACAAGAAAAATCTCTGTTCAGAATTTCCAAAGCGCTTTCTCTTTGTTGGCTGGTATGCTAATACACTGTGAAAGCACCCTTATTATTTCTTTGATAAGGTCTTCCTTTTTGTTTTTTGTTCTCAGTTTCTGGAACTGCTAATATTCAGATACTGACCTCTTAAACTGATCCTCTAAATGTTTGCTTTGTAGCTTTAATGTGGATACTCATTATAAGATTAAGGAAGTTCCCTTCTATTCCTGTTTTGCTTTTTTGTTTTAAGTCATATATAGAATTTTAATTTTATCAAGTGATATTTTTTGTATCTTTTGGGATTTTCATGATTTTCCTCTTGTTAATGTGAAGGCTTTCTTAGGCTGATTTTAGAATATTAAATCATCTCCACATTCCTGAAATAAAGCTTATTTGATTAGGGTATATCATAATTTTCATGTCTTGCTGATTTGATTTTCTAAAATATCTCTTTAAGCGGACTCCGTGGCTTAGTCGGCTAAAGCACCTGTCTCATAAAATATCTTTTTATAAGGAACTTTAGCCTATAATTTTCTTTCTTATATTGTCAGATTGTGGAAGTAATTTATACTGGCTTCATCAAATGAGTTAGAAATGTTTTTTCATATTTATTGTCTGGAAATAAGGAATATTAAATGATGTTATTATTTCTTCCTTAAATATTTGGAGGATCACTGTTGAGGCCAGGTGAATGTACAGATTTCTTTGTGGAGAGGTTTTTAATTAAACATTCAAGTTCTTTAATAGATATATTACTATTCAGATTTTCAGTGTTTTCTTATGTTAGTTTTGGTAAGTAGTATTTTCCTAAAACTGGTCCATTTCACCTAAATTTTCAAATTAGCTTAAGATAATTTATAATATCATCTTTTTTTTATACGTCTGTTAAAGCTGTAATGGTCCCTTTTTATTTCTAGTAAGGGTAATTTGTAACTTTCTGCTTTTTCTTTATACGAGTTAGAAGTTTATTAATTATTGATCTTAAAAACAAAACAACTTCTGGCTTTGTTACTTTTTTCCTACTTACTAATTTGTTTTCACTTCATTAATTATTTTTTATATCTTTGTCATTTCCTTGTTTCTTCACTCTTTGTGTGTAATTTGCTTCTTTTTCTAACTTTTGGAGATGTAGTTTTATGTCACTGATTTTTAGCCTTTCGTTATAGACACATACAAGGCACTATGGTTCTCCATATGGAATCCTTGAGCAGCAAGGCAGGTTTTGGTATGTTGTATTTTTTGTTATCAGTTGGTTAAAATCCTTTTCATTGTGATTCCTTTTTGGCCTACAGATAATTTAGAAATATATTGCTTAATTTCCAAACATTTAGAGTGTTCTTGTTATCTTTTGATATCGATTTAATAATTAACTCAGCCATGGTTAGAGATTGTTTTCTGTATGACTTCAGTCATTTCAAACTTTGTTGAAATTTGCCTTATGGCCCAGTGTACAGTCAAATTTTTTATGATTCCATGTACCCTTGTAAAGGATAGATATTTTGCAGTCATTAGCTGAGTGTTACATAAATGTTAATTAGGTCAAGTTGGTTAATAGTGTTACAACCTTCTAGAATCTTACCGACTATCTTACTGTTTTGTTAATTTCTGAGGAGTGTTGAAATCTCCATATATAACTGTGGATTTGTTTATTGCTCCTATTAATTTTATCACCTTAAAATTTTTTTTAAACATTTTATTAATTTTTGAGAGACAGAGAGAGACAGTGTGATCAGGGGAGGGGCAGAGAGAGAGAGAGAGAGAGGGAGACACAGAATCTGAAGACAGGCTCCAGGCTCTGAGCTGTCAGCACAGAGCCCAGTGTGGGGCTCCAACCATGAACTGTGAGATCATGACCTGAGCTGAAGTTGGACGCCCAACCGACTGAGCCACCCAGGTGCCCCTCATCAACTTTTTTTGTTGAATACAAATTATCCTTAAAAAAAACCTTTTTTAAAAAGTGTTTTTATATACCACAACTTCTTGATCCATTTATCAGGTGATGGATATTTAGGCTCTTTCCATGATTTGGCTATTGTAGAAAGTGCTGCTATGAACATTGGGGTACATGTGCTCCTATGCATCAGCACTTCTGTATCCTTTGGGTAAATCCTGAGCATTGCTATTGCTGGGTCATAGAAGTTGTGGCATATATATACAATGGAGTACTATATGGCAATGAGAAAGAATGAAATATGGCCAGTTATAGCAAAGTGGATGGACCTCGAGGGTGTCATGCTAAGCGAAATAAGTCAGGCAGAGAAGGACAGATACCATATGTTTGCACTCATAGGTCTAACAGGAGAAACCTAACAGAGGACCATAGGGAGAGGAAGGGGGAAAGAGAACTGGGGAGAGTGAGGGACACAAATCATGAAAGACTATTGAATACTGAAAACGAACCATGGACTGAAGGGGGAGGGGGAGGGAAGGAAGGGAGTGATGGTTATGGAGGGGGGCACTTGTGGGGAGAAGCACTGGGTGTTATATGGAAACCAATCTGAAAATAAACTATTAAAAAAATAAAGTGTATTGATTTATTTCTGAGACAGAGAAAGAGAGAGAGAGAGAGAGACAGACAAAGAGCATCCAGAAGTCAAGCCAAGCACTTGACATTAGATATATGCCTGCAATACCTGTAGATTTGGGTGAATTCCTTTTCACAAGGTCCCTAAAATATCCTGTGGTCCCTGCACATGCCAGTCAGTGACATTCTTTTTTTTTTTTTTAATTTTTAATGTTTTTAATTTATTTTTGAGAGATAGAGACAGCACAAGCAAGGGAGGGTCAGAGAGAGAGGGAGATACAGAATCTGAAGCAGGCTCCAGGCTCTGAGCTGTCAGCACAGAGACCGATGCGGGGCTCAAACCCATGAACCATGAGATCATGACCTGAGCTGACGCTGGACGCTTAACCGACTGAGCCACCCCGGCGCCCCCAGTAAGTGACATTCTTTACTCACCTGGCAAGGCTGCTGGGAGCTCTGTAAACAGGGTATCAGGCCAACATTTCCAAGGGGCTTTATTGGCTTCATGTCAACATTAGTTCCTCAGAGCTGTATGGTCATGCCTGAGTCTAAGCCTGTCTCTCTAATATGACATTCCAGTCAAACCAATGTAAACCAGTAAAATAACCAATGTTTCTAATGTTGTGGTGTTACAAGGAGAAGATTCTTATGGAACATATGCAAATAACTGTAATTGCCATGAAAGAAAGAATGCTCACTGAGAGTTTTTGAATTTCAGGGGGTTTCAAGTAGAGAGTTAAACACTTTAATTTGTTCACAAATGAATACTTTATTCTATTTCTATGTCATAGATATCTTTTAAAATTTTTTTAAGTTTATTTTTGAGAGAGAGAGCAAGTGGAGGAGGGGCAGAGAGAGAGAGAGAGAGAGAGAGAGAGAGAGAATCCAAGGCAGACTCTGCACTGCCAGTGCAGAACTTGGTATGGGCCTCGAACTCACGAATGATGGGATCGTGACCTGAGCTGAAGTCAGATGCTTAACGGACTGAGCCACCCAGGTGCCCCTCTATAAGTCAGAGATATTTTAAGAGAACATTTCCTTAATCTGGAAGAGCAAACATTAGACAAACAGCAATATTTCCAACAAGAGTCACAAGAACTATGATCTTTTCCCTTAATTTACTTAGTCCCATGTTCCTAATTTCTATTCATTTGGAATGCAGGTTTTTAGTTCTAGAAATTCTTACCCATTTTAGTTTTATTATCTTAAAGATGTCTAATACTTGTGTTTGTCAGAAACCCTTTTTATGAATCTATTTAGCACATGGCAGTTTTTCATAGTACAGTCTTTTAACAAAGCACCAAGAATGTTTACCATCAGACCCAAATATCCTTAGTTTCTTTGCAATAAGAAGCCAAAACCCATAAACCGACATTCAGTAATCAATACTTCAGCACTCCATTCTATTTGGAAAAGACCTAGATGTCTAACAAATTCAATCCAATTTATCATGCATGCAAGCTTTAAAGTTTCAGGTTACAGAGACTTTGAAAGCTATCTTAACAATTGCCCATGAAAACTTTGAGACAGAAATAACTATCATTTTAAGTCATCTTTTTGCTAACAAATTGCAACAGAAACCACGAGCTTATTTGACCTTCAGTAACCTAGATAGAATGAAAATTTTATATTTAATGCTGATAACTCTAAAGACATGTCTACTTTAATTAAACCAACACATTAATTAATTTTATTTTATTTAAAAAATTTAAATACAAGTTAGTTAACATATAGTGTAATAATGATTTCAGGAATAGAATTTATGATTCATCACTTACATATAATACCCAGTGCTCATCATAACAAGGATCCTCCTTAATGCCCCTCACCCATTTAGCCCTTCCCCCCACCCACCACCCCTCCAGCAACCTGCAGTTTATTCTCTGTACTTAAGAGTCTCTTATGGTTTGTCTTCCTCTCTGTTTTTATATAATTTTTGCATCCCTTCCCTTATGTTCATCTGTTTTATATCTTAAATTCCATGTATGAGTGAAATCATATATTTGTCTTTTCCTGATTGACTTACTTTGCTTAGCATAAAACATTCTAGTTCCATCCATGTTGTTGCAAGTGGCAAGATTTCATTATTTTTGATCGACGAGTAATATTCCATCCTCAGCTTCTTAATTCATTCATCAGTTGTTGGACAGTTGGGTTCTTTCTATACTTTGGCTATTGTCAATAGTGCTGCTATAAACAGTGGGGTGCATGTGCCCCCTCAAAACAGTACTCCTGTATCCTTTGAATATATACCTAGTAGTGCAATTGCTGGGTGGTAGGGTAGTTCTCTTTTTAATTTTTTGAGGAACCTCCATACTGATTTTCAGAGTGGCTGCACCAGTTTGCATTCCCACCAGCAGTGCGAAAGGGTTCCCCTTCCTCTGCATCCTCACCAACATCTGTTGTTTCCTGAATTGTTAATGTTAGTCATTCTGACAGGTGTGAGGTGGTATCTCATTGTAGTTTTGATTTGTATTTTCCTGATGATGAGTAATGTTGAGCATTTATTCATGTGTTGGTTGGCCATCTGGATGTCTTCTTTAGAAAAGTGTCTATTTAGGTCTTTTGCCCATTTCTTCACTGGATTATCTGTTGTTGAGTTTGACAAGTTCTTTATAGATTTTGTATACTAATATTTTATCTAATATGTCATTTGCAAATATCTTCTCCCATTCCATCAGTTGAATTTTTGTGTTGCTGATTGTTTCCTTTGCTGTGCAGAAACTTTTATCTTGATGAGGTCCTTTGTTTGCCTTTGAGCTCCCTTTTGCTTCCTATGCCTCTAGAGACGTGTCAAGTAAGAAGTTGCTGTGGCTAAGGTCAAAGAGGTTTTTGCCTGTTTTCTCTTCTAGGATTTTGATGGCTTTCTGTCTTATGTTTAAGTCTTACATCCATTTTGAGTTTATTTTTGTGTATGGCATAAGAAAGTGGTCCAGGTTCATTCTTCTACATGTCACTGTCCAGTTTTCCCAATACCATTTGCTGAACAGACTGCCTTTTTTCCACTGGATATTCTTTCCTGCTTTGTCAAAGATTAGTTGGCCATACATTTGTGGGTCCATTTCTATAAACCAACACATTTAAATTTGCTTAAATACCGAATATGTTCCACCTGTGTCCACTTCAAAGTTAATTTGTTCCCCATTGTCGGTTTTTGCCTGGGCCATTGGTGGGGACATCCGAAGTGGATGGTGTTAAGTCCAGGGGGTGCTCTGTTGCTCCCTAACAATGAAAGGAGGAGCCAGTGGTGCTGGAAGCCAGTTATGCAAGTCATACCTAAGGTGGTGCAGAAACAGAGGAGACAGAAGAGGCAGAAGAAGAGACTTCCTGATTCTAAACCTCATCAGCTTGCATGGATGAACAGAAGTCATATATATATTTTCCCCACCGAAGTGGAAATATGCAGTCCATGTCAGGCAGAGAAGACAGGGAATTTCCTGAAACAAAGGGAATTTCATCAGCTCCTTGGAAATATTACCGAAAGTCCCTAACCCAATGTAGACTTACCAAAGACTGTTAGTTCCAATTACAGACATTAGCGTGGGAAATGAATGAGGAAAAGCCCCCCCTCCCCATCTATTAGAAGGAGGAACAGTGAGAGAATCAAGGTCCCCTTCATTAAAGATGATCTGTGTTTCCTCCAGCAAGCTGGGTTTATTTGGAGGGGACCTGTTTAGAGCCATAGGTCTGCGTCCTGATTTAGAGCCATGAAGCCCTGGACCTAGGGTACCTCTGTGTCTTTGCTCTGTCTCCTGCAGAAGAGATCAAACTGATAGATCCTACTGAGGCCATGCAATGTTACAGGAAGTCCTTTCCTAAATTTTGCAATCCAAATTGTTTCCAATGGGTTAAAAAGCATCTCAAGGGAGAGTCCTTGGGGGACTGAAGAGAGATCCTTTACCAAGAAAATCTCCCCCACCATTCCCCCTCCCCATCCCCACGACTCCCAGGTGGCATCCCAATGTACAGGATGTGTCAGAGGTTCCTGAGTCAAAGTGACCCGAGGTGTCCCTGGAACAAAATTGCTATGATCACTACTTGCTGTAAAGGCCCTGTAGGAGGGGGGCACCCTCCTACTGCTTCTCCATTGCATTCTAGACTACAGTGGGTGCTTGTGCATAGACTGAGTTTGCCTTGCTGCAAAGGCCGCTCTGTGGTGGCTATGCTGAGAAGGCCATGTTGCACCTTGGCATGCCTTGCTGAGAAGTCCAGGAAGAACCTGCTTTTTTTTTAAACCCATGGAAAACACTGCAGAATTTAGCAAGATGAAATTACCCAATTTTATAGTAGAGGACAATGATGGAAAACAGTAAAGCGAGAAATCCATCATGATCTAAGCAGCATTCCAACCCGTGTGGTCCTTACAGCTGACTTCCTAGAAAGTGTTACCCAGTCAGGGACCCCAGGTTTTTACTTCGGTTGGGTACTGGTTTTGACGGTCTCTGAGTGGAGGTCTCTTGACCAGAAGTGGCCAGGCCAGGGATATGGAGGGGATCACATTAGACCTATAAGGAGGAAACCTCACGTGGGAGTCTAAGATTGGCAGCCATGCTAGTCACTTAGGTGGCTGTCCCATGCCCAACCAAGACAGACAACTTTGTATAAGGACAGAAACAAAGAGAGGGCATCAAGTTTCTTGGTCTTACTACCATTCTGGCCAGGGTACTACTACTAACTTCCAGCCAAAAGGTGGGATTTCTCCTCCTTGTAGAGTAGTCACGGGCTAGAGGATTGCAGTCTGAACAATCAGCATGAAAGTGTTCCAGTAAGACAATAGTCCTTGAAAAACCCCTGAATGAAAGTAAGTGGAGAGATCAGAGGAAGTACTCACCAAGTTTGCACTGAGGCTCAGAGTTCACATGCAAAGACTAGAAGCCCCAGGTAAGGGAACCAAAATGATGCGGTTTTGGAGTGGTGGGAGTCTGGAGCTGATGACCAAGAAAGAATCCCTCAGACATCTTTGGTGCAAAAAGGATTTTATTAAAGCACAGGGACAGGACCTGTGGGCAGGAAGAGCTGCCACTATCATTTAACTTTTATTTCTTTCATACCTTTATCCTTAAAGTGTGTTTGTTAAGTAGCATGTAGTTAGATCTTAGATTATATCCACTCTGACAACTTTGACATTTAATTGTGGTATATAGTCCATTTACATTTAATATAATTAATACTTTGGTTTACGTCTAAAATTTTATTAGTTTTTTATTTGTCCCATCTATTTTTCATTTCTTTTTCTCTCCTTTCTTGCATTTTCCTTGATTAATTAAATATTTCCCATTATTCCATTTCCACTCTACTTGTTACTAATACATTCCTCTACTTTTAATAGTTACCTAGAAATGACAACATGTGTTATTATTTGTTAGAGATTAATATAAATTATTACTTTTAATACATCCAGGGCAATGCAAGAAACTAGAAGAGTTTATATCTCTTCACCTGGTGATGTGCTAGTACTGGCTCGTATCAGCTTCTGAATGTTGATTGACAAGTTTTCAGAAATTTTACAAACTAACTGGTAAAACAGTGATAATTTGAAATTGGCCATTATGGGGAATATTTATATCACAGAAACTAAAATAGTCAAAGTAGGATTTTTTATTGTTGTTGTTAGTAGGACTTACACCCAGCGGGAAGCCAAATGCAGGGTTTGAACTCAAACCCTGAGATCAAGAGTCAGATGTTTAACTGACTGAACTACCAGGTGCCCCACTTTTTTTTTTTTTGATAACTTGTTAAATATCTACTTGTATGTTACTGTCTCCATCCCCAATTATGTAATTGTTTCCATATATTTTAATGTTTATTTATTTTTCAAGGAGAGAGAGACAGAGTGTGAGCATGGGAGGGTCAGAGAGAGAGGGAGACACAGAATTCGAAGCAGGCTCCAGGTTCTGAGCTGTTGGCACAGAGCCCAAGGCAGGGCTCAAACTCATGAACCGTGAGATCATGACCTGCGCCAAAGTCAGATGCTTAACCAACTGAGCCACCTAGGTGCCTGTGTTTCCATATGGTTTAATCATATATTTAATACTACCTATGTTATTTTGCACAGTTTGTATTCATAAATAAATGGAATCAGAATCAGATCCCTGACAAAACTTCCTATGTATTTTAAAATCAGCATGTTTTCCATAGCACAAAGAATTGAAGTACAATGAATAATTAACTAGTTGAACTGACATGAGTTGTGGGCCAAAGCTTTACCTGATTTTGACTCCTTTAAATGTCAGCAATTCGGGGAATGTCAGCTATCTTCCTACGCATTCAGTCCAGTGTTTATTAAATGAAAGACAAAATTAATAAACACATGATCTATAACTTATTAGATAATACTATCTTTGATATTACTATTGCTACTAATATAATATTAAGAAGATAATTTCTTTTACTGTATACCTGAAACACAATGTTTGTGGAATTGATAAATGAGTAATAAGCCATAAACCAGAACCTACCCTCACCAGCATAATCCTCTCTAAAACTAGGAATATTTTTGTTTTATCTCAAAAAGTCTGTTCAGAGTTCAGGCTCCAGCCCCCTCTTATAAAGCCTTTCTTGACTTTTTCAAGCTCATGTTAGGTGTCCATGGGTACCCCCACACCATCCCAGACTTTCTTTACTATGACACACAGCACAATGAATTGTAATTGCTTGTTTAATTATTAGTCATTTCACCATTCTGTGTGCTCTGTGAAGGCAGGGGTCATGGTTTTCTTGTCCTATAATCGTTGCTAAATACATTTATCTTAAGTGTATAAATTACAGATTCTCAGGGGCAGGCGCTAAATCTCATTTGCATGTTTTTACTTTTCAGTGTAGGCATTGCACTACATTGCTACATGGGTTTCAATTAATACCTCTCATCGAAATTGCCTCCCCATGTGAACATGGGCTCAGAAAAAAGACACTGCTTTCAATATTAACTTGGACAAAGCGGAGAAAACTAAGCTTGGCTTAAACCACAATGTAGTGATATTTGAAGTATTTTCAGTTGTAGCTTTCCAACATTTGTTACTCTTCAACAACATGGGTGACTGAGCCCTTTTGCCATTTCCAAGGAAAAAAAAGGGAAAATGTGGTTACAGAGAACATTCACGAGAGGATTTCCAAACATTTAAGTGGTACTGGATAGTGATTTTAGCAAAACTTGGGCAGAAGTGAATCAAATATGGGATCAGAATTGAATTCAGGAGTCTTGACTCCCGGCTTCATGGTTTCTCAGCAGACAGAAGGCCGTGGAAGCTGTTCGTCATGCCAGATAGTACCTTGGTCATGTCATACCCGGGAAGGCAGGATCCGAGTTTTTTAAATGCAGTTATCATTTTTCCACAAGCCTTGGCTCCATTGAACAATTGCTTCAACTACAATAACAATTTTCTCTTTGTCTTACCATTGGCAGAAGCATATTGTGAAAGTTTGGAAGCTAGGATTATGTATTTGGCACTGTGCAAAGTTTAGGACTCCCCGGACATAGCCTTTGGCTCAGACTCATTTGGCAACTTCAGTTGGTTGGAAGGGTCAGTCACTTTTGTAAAGGTTTTAGTTCTTAGAAAATCATACTCTTGGAATAATGAGAGGCAACCCCCCCAAAAAAAACAAAAAACAAAACAACAACAGTAAACCCCCAAACAAAAAAAAAAACCTTCCCATAAAAACAAAAACCAAAAAACCCCACAACCCCCTGTCTAACTTGGCTGGGATGAGTCTAGCCATGTCATCTGTCTTAAATTTAAATTTGTGGGGAATGGAAAGACATTGAGCCCTATTTTTAATGACTACAGGTCATGATTTCCATAGCCTGACTGCATTTGGCAGCATGTTATTGTGTTATAGGACACAGAGACAATTTTGAAACCTAAACCACGAGATTTTCCTCTTTATTTTTTTCTTTTTCTTTGCTAATCATAGCTGCTTTGTGTAGAACTTCTCTTTTGCTGTGTTGTTAGAGAATGCTAGGCAGAATCTCCTTAGGGAAGATTGCTCTTTGGATTGGTCACTGAATACATTCTTTCTCCTGAACAGAACACTTATAATGACTAATTGAAACCAATAGGTGGTCTTTTGTCTAGTTTGGAGAACTGATTCAGTTTCTGGTGGCCGAAAGTGGCCAGGGCTTTGAAGTGCGATGGGGCCCATGTTTACTATGAGGGAGAAAGGTTTGCTGCCAGATCAGGTTGGGAGAATGCCCGCTCTAAGTCACATGCCACATTATTTATCTAGCTCTGACTTCTGTCATCTCTCCTGGAGATTCTCTTCCCATCTCACACACATAATCCTGTGGGTTTATTTTTGTGTGTAAGATACGGGGATACAGTGGGGACCGTATATTGTTTAGATTTTCCAAAAAAATCAAATGCCTATTAAGTACAGAAGAAAACAGAGTGGCAGTTTGGTCTTACTTAATGGAAGCAAGGGTGAAAGACCCTCTCTTTAAGGCATTCTTTTCAACCCATGCACCGGAAAGGCTCCTGCCTTCTCATCTCTGAGCCATCAGCCCCAAGAGAGATGCCTGTACACACCTACATTTTTACCTCATTTCCCGTATTCTCCCTTCAGCCACTTCAGAAGGTGCAGCCTCAGGATGGATTCCTACCGTTGAAAGGAGTATCTTCTGTGTTGGCAGAACCTGTCTGAAGCTGTCCGACAGGGATCTTGATACTGGAGCCATAGGGTGACTTGGAACTATGGATGATTGAGAGTGAAAATATATGGTTTTATTTCTACTCCTTGAAAACAAAGCCCTGTTACATATATTTTAAAAAGTGGAGCCGGGGTGCCTGGGTGGCTCAGTCGGTTAAGCGCCCGGCTTCGGCTCAGGTCATGATCTCATGTTTGTGGGTTCGAGCCCCATGTCGGGCTCTGTGCTGACAGCTCAGAGCCTGGAGCCTGCTTCAGATTCTGTGTCTCCCCCTCTCTCTGACCCTCCCCTGCTCATGCTCTGTCTCTGTCTGTCTCAAAAATATATAAAACATTAAAAAAAAAGTGGAGCCATAATAGTCATACTTCTAGCTTACTAAAAAATATATATCATGGACAGCTTTCTGCACGCTCAGGTACCTGACATTTTGCTGATAATAGAAAATAAACTATTTCATTAATAGAGCTTTTTTGTAATAGAGCTTGTACTAGTTGCTATGATTTATTTCAGGCCAAAAACTTGTTACCCCTATACCTTGGCATATTCTTTTTTAAGACTTTAAAGACATTTTAAGTCTCTAAAGGCTTTTCGGGACATTCTAGGTAAACCTAATGCTCATATCAGCTATTAATAGTCAATTGCTGGTGAATTTTAGGGTCCCATAGGGAAGTTTGTAATGTATTTCAGAAAAATTCGCTAACTTTCAAGATATACTGATAAACAGAGTTTAGATACTCAAATCTGGCTGAATGTGGGCCTAGATTCTCTGGACAAATGTTACATGACACCACCATTATTAATATGACATCAAGAACAGCCTCTTGCCTCAAAATATGTTGCCAATATTTGAGTGCCCTGAGATCCTACTTAGACTAGCCTCATTATATTACCTTACATTTCTGGTCTTGTGGTTATGAAATGCCATAATGCCATTGCTGCTGGACTCATTTACACTATGACATGAGTTTCTGAAGCCTTCTGGATTTTTTTCTCAGTTCACTTATTGAAAAAAATGTGAGAAAGAGGATAAGCATATTGGGTACCTAACATAGAAAAGTGGCCTGACAGGGTGTCTGGGTGGCTCAGTTGATTGAGTGTCCAACTTTGGCTCAGGTCATGATCTCACAGCTTGTGAGTTTGAGGCCTGTGTTGGGCTCTGTGCTGACAGCTCAGAGCCTGGAGCCTGCTTCAGATTCTGTTTCCTTCTCTTTTGGCCCCTCCCCTGCTTGTGCCCTAGGTGGGTGGGTAGGGGAGGAGGTTTTGTGAACTTGGGGGCTGGGGTAACTACAGGGCGGTTTGCCCAATCCTAGTTTTGTCCAATCACTATTTCTGATGGACTCAGATGAGGGTGTGGATTTCAGGCCTTCCTGGCAAGACAGGGTAGTTCTCACAAAACCCCTGGACAGATCTGATAAGGACCTTGAAGAACAATTTCACAGATTTCACAGAGCTGCAATCAGGAGCGATTCTCTTTTTCAGAAGATGTCAAGCAGACCCGTTCATGCATTCTGCTGCTGTAGGCCTAGCAACCACAGACAAAAAGATGCTATGCGGGTACTGACTTACTGACAGTAGAGTGCCCTCTAGGGGACGGTCAGGGGAGAAGGTGGTCCAGGTTCCTGAATTTTGGCCCCCTTTCTATACTGCCAGTCCGTGGGGCAATGTTCCTGCGGATAAAAAGAGCCTCCAGGCTTGTCATCATTCATACAATGGAGTAATGAGACTTCCAGCTCTGTTTATGTCCAGCAGTTGTGAGAATTAAAAGGTAATGGCAGCCATTTATGATGTGCCACATAGGTGTTAGTAGTCATTACTGTGATGCCTGCTCCCGGTCAGGCTGTCTGAGATCTGTTTTTTTTTTTTTTTCAAACATTTTTAATGTTTATTTTTGAGAGAGAGAGTTAGAGAGAGAGAGAGAGAGTGTGCGCACCAAGGGAGGGGCAGAGAGAGAGGGAGACACAGAATCTGAAGCAGGCTTCAGACTCTGAGTTATCAACACAGAGCCGGCTGCGGGGCTTGAACCCACAAACTGTGAGATCATGACCTGAGCCGAAGTCAGAAGCTCAACTGACTGAGCCACCCAGGCTCCCCTGAGATCTTTTTTGAAAGAGAGCATAATTCCATTTTCATAATAACCCTGAAAACAGTGTTTTAATTTTATGAAATGAAAACAGCTTTATTGTTTTGTCTGATTGTAGAAATAATACCTACATAGAATATCCCCCCAAATTAAGTATAACCAAGAAAAGAGAATACATGTTTAAAATTTTGATACATGTCACAAAAGAGCCCTTTAAAAAGATTCAGTCAGTCAGTATGCTTACCAGACATGTACTAGAGCAGCCTGCACACTGGCAAATGCTGAGTTTCGCCCATCTTTTTAATCATAGCCAAGCTGTTGTTTTGTTTGTATTTCTTTGATTACTAGTGAGCCTAAACATCTGTCCATATAGTTATTGGCTCCTTCTTTTTGAATTGCCCATTCAGATTCTTTACTGATTTTTTCCTGTTTCATATTGATTTATAAGAACATGATGTACTACACGTATTCACCCTTTTACTGGTACTTATGATGCACATATTTTTCTCAAAGTGTCTTTTATTCTTGACTGAAACATTTTTGTTACTAAAAATACCTTTGTTTTATGTAAATATATTAATATTTTAATTTATAGTTTCTTGCTTTTTACCATGCATGTAGACTTTCCTCATTTATTTTATAATTTTTAATGACTTTTTTCTTAAAGTTTATTTATTTACTTTGAGAGAGAGACAGACAGACAGTTGTGGGAGATGCAGAGAGAGAGAGAGAGGGAGAATCCCAAGCAGGCAAGACTTTCCTCATTTAAAGATGTAAAATTACTCATCTGTACTTTCTTTGAAAATAACATTTATTGGATAACATTTATTAGGAAGTGTCTTTGTCTCATTGCACATATAATTTCATTAAATTTTCACCAGAATCTTAGGAGGTAGGAATTGTCATCATCTCTACTTTACAAATAAAAAAAAAATCTCAGGTCAGAAAACATGATTTAGTCAAGACCTCCCAGCTGAGAAGTGGTAGATTCTTACTCTGCAGAATATACACTTTTCAAGTATTTCATATTCCAGAGATGACCGTGTCTGCAGATGTTTATTTGAATAAATTCATAAGTTAAAAGGAAACTATTGCAAATAGTTTCCTCCAGAAAAAATGACCAATTCTGAAAAGAATTACTTTGATAACTTTATAGAGGCCAGATAATAAAAAGGTAGGGATAATGGCCGAGAATGCCAAGAACTACTTTATACAGTAAGATTTACTCATTTCTATAACTTGGTGGATGGAATATTTTGGTTATTCAAATATTTCAGTTAAAATGCAGGACAGGGGTGCCTGGATGGCTAAGTCGATTAAGCATCCGACTCTTGGTCTTGGCTCATGTCATGATCTCACGGTTGTGGGATCAAGCCATGAGTTGGCCTTTGGGCGGGTATGGAGCCTGCTTCAGATTCTCTCCCTGCCCCCTCTCCCTCTGCGCATCCCCCACTAGGTCTCCCTCTCCCTTTCTCTCTCTCTAAAAAAAAAAAAATAGGCAGGAGGACAGTGTCCTCAAGAGCCAACAGACAAACATTCTGAAGTCCTTTCTGGGCAGAAGTCATATTCTTCCCTAGTAATCAGGAATACGTGAGTGAATGCTTTGGTTCCTTTTACAATAGCCACTGACCAGGGCACATTTTATTTCTATCCTGTCTACACATTTCATGTGTTAATTTATTTTTAGAGTCAAGCCTTGGTTGCATACCTGTTCTCTTTCAATTCAAGTGCTGTTTGATACCATACCTAATTGTTTTCTTTGACTTCTCTGTCATGCTACACATTTGTGATCCATGTCTAGCAAAATCAAACCAGTGAACTCTGAGATGTTTTGTAAATGCATTATCTAGGCTCTTGCTAAAATGAGAACTGGTTGACAAATCTTTAAAAACTATGAAGTATGAGAAGATATTGGTATTGATATGGGTCTTTCATGTTGACACTTTAAGCTTTGGGTACTTTCAGAGAACTTGTAGAGGAAATAAGATGTTTTAAAATTACATGGAAAAAGAGTTATTAACATACTTTTGAACATTTCACATCACAGAGAAAATAGTGCTTTTTCTTGACTGGTAAGTCAGGAGTTGAGGATGATTTCCAAAATTTTAAAGCCAAGAAAAAAAGTTACATGGAATAATAGTAGTCAATGAGACTACATGGAATACTAAGGCAGTATTCTAATAATATTAGAAAGTGTCATGGAAGAATTTTAATTTGCTTTAGAAACGTGTGTAAGATACAATGTCAAAGGAGATTTTTGTTCTTACTTTTGTGTGGAGCTGGGGTTACGGTTAAAAGAATAAAATAATCTTATATACTTGAATTAATGGCCTCAAAGATAACTCATAAGATATGAAGAGAAAAGTTTACTGGCTAATTATCCATCAAGTAGGGGGATACAGCAAAGGCAGCAAGAAGTGAATCCAATCTTTGTTGTCTTCAAGGAATGTTTTTTGGACATCAGAAGTCTAGATAGATTCCTTTGACTAATCAAAAAAATTTGTTTCTTGTTTCTCTTTAAAAAGATGAAAGGGAGAGTGGGAGAGACTCTGACTACTGGGTAGGAAGTTCATTTCTTTTGGAGGCGATGCCTACTGGGTGGAGAGAGAGTTGGAAGACGATATGTGAATACTAAGATGAGCTAGAAGAAGGAAGGCTTAGGGGAAGCAGACTTATGTATGTAGGTCTGGAGTTCATGATAGGTCTGGACTGCAGATGCAAATCTGGGAATCATTTATTGATTTAGTCAGTCGATATTTATGGACTATGGACAATGAGCCAGGTACGTTTTGGGGAACCGTCTTGTCTATTCACTGTAGCTTTAAGCCATAGATAATTGGACCAATTGGGGGGTGTCAGGGAGCATGCTTTGTCTCTTCTCACATCCCTCATTCACTCCCTGCTAAGGGCAAGAGAAAAGGTTCATCAGTAGCTCAGAACTTGAAGTTAATGGGCCCCATTTTACTGCAAACAGAGCCACTGTATTAATGGTGTTATTAATGGCATGCTTTCTTCTTTCTTTCACTTTCTGGATCCATGCTGCTGGCAGGTTAGATGGTCAAGGACTTTTGCCTTGTGTGAAGTACAGCTATTCCCTTTTGTGGCTCTATCTTCCCTCTTGGGTCAGACTGGCCTGCCAGGTGGGAACAGGAAAGTCATGTCAGGTCAGGGCAAAGCTTTGGAGTGAGCTTGCTCTGTCTGTGGCTGTCTCTCTGTTTCACTGTGTGGGGGCTGGTGAGGCAGGCCTCTGACTCTTGTCCGTGTGGGTAGATACATGAGTAGATTAGGGGTCGCTTGTGCAGTGCTGGTCTTTATTGCTCACTTATTCCTGGCATAGCTGAGTCTCGGGGCTCAGGGTTGGAACGTGGTGGGTCCCTTGAGCCTGAGCTGTGTTTCCCATTCCAGCTTTTGCTAGAGCTCTGCTCTGCTAATGCCATTAATACACAGCATGTTTTATTTGGCTAGTGATGTTTGCGTGCTCTGTTGGCCGGGCCATGAAGGGAAGGAGGAAAGAGTGGCAATTCAATTCAACTCAACTCTAAGGGCATTTAAATAACACTTAGATTACTAGAAGCTTTTATAGTACATAGATAAGCCAGGAGCAGTGTGGAAAATGAGAAAAAAGAAGAAAAGGCAACAAAATCCTAGGAGAAAACCTATAACATCTCAATGGGTAGCTATTACCTAGAACCACAGTGAGATGAACTAGTGTGCACAGTCAGATGGAAACATGTGAATAGTGGCCTGTGGACACAGACATCAGGGGAGGCTTTCTATTTGTCTTCTTTGCACTTTTTGTACCTTTTCCCCGCTGACACAATGAGCAGTAGCTACTTTTATGGTTATAAAAAAAAACTTGGAAAAAGTCAGAGGAAGGAGATTAGCAGCATGATTTAGGCAGAGGAAAAACCCTTCGGAATAGTAAAGCTTTAACATGTTAGCTGATTCTAAAATACAGCTGCCTCTCTATGGTCTCGGGGAAACAGGAAGCTTCCCCCTACCTTGGGCTGCAATGAACAAATCCCCTGTTCGGCCGCAGTTACATTAGTAGTGTACTTGTTTTGCAGGCCACATATATGAAGCGAATGTGAATTCTGAGAGAATTCATTTTGATGAGGAACCACCTGGGGGCAGTTAAATCTGAGGCCAGAAAGCACTCGCCATGGCTGGGGAAAGTAAGTACAAAGGGAGAGAAGTAAACGAATCTAAGAGTAAAGGAATTTAATTGCCCATTCAACAATGCCTGTTACGTGTCAGGTTCTGTGCGAAGCGGTGGGAGTACATGGTCAAAAGTATGGATGGGATTTGAGATTTCTGCTGTCACTGACCTTCCATATGAGTGAGGATTCACCAATCAGCAGGGTGAAAATGCACCTGTAGGAGCACCTGACAGTACCTAAGTCAGACAGCGGTGAGAGGTGAGGCAGGCAATGGTGATGATGGTGAAGGTGGTGGTCGAGAAGGGCATGGAACTCTGCTGTGGACCCTTCCCTGGCTGTATGTAAGGAGATTTCTCCCCAGACAAGGAATAACATTTTCCCTAGTAACTGTGTATACAGATTTGTGATGCTTCCCCATAGATGCGCTGGTGTTTTGAGGACTGAGAAAGAAACGACTGATATAATCAACAAAATCCCTAAATATTATGAGTACTCAGCCCAGCATCTGAATATTTTTTTTAGTTCTGCTCCAGAAACCTCTTTCACTTGGGAAGCTGTCTGGTTTCCACACCTAAAACCAGCTGAAAAGCTAATTTATGAACAGAGGATGTCAAATGCCAAGATAGACAGGCCGTTCCATAGCAGCTGTAGCAGATTATAGCCTGTTAGGTTTGTAAAGACACATGTCACTGTGCCGCTCTGCTTCGAGAAAGCCATATGCTTTATTCTCGAATGTTTTGGGTCTGAGTTTCCCCAAGGTTTCTGCTCTGCGGTGGTGCGTCTCATTGACATGCAGCGAGCCAAGAACACCAGGGCTACTTTCCTAGGCTTAAAGAAAGGAAGAAATGCATGAGCAGAGGATGGAAGCAAAGACTGGGATTAAAATGTGTAGGTCTATGATTTTACTCTCCTTGCCATCTGCCTCTGAGCCTAGGATCAGCCTAAAATGTTAATCCAATTTCTGCTAAGCTTTTCATTAGTTAAGTGTGGGAATTGGTGCATGTAAAATGGCCAAGCTAGGTTTACAAGGGGGTTGCCTCTGCCTTTTGGGTTCAGAGATGAGGGAGGTTTTTGGGACAGCATGATGGTAGACCCCAACCTCTCTGGGCCAAGTGGCACGGGCAGGAGGGAGGTTCTGAGAAGACTGGTAAGTTTGTGAGGATTTAATGAGAGAATCGTCATGCAGCATCTATAGCATATGATAAACATATAAGCACTCAATAAATGTTCTTCTTTTTTCCTTTCTGAAAATAGCTTCTCTTCTTACCCTGGGCCTCAGATCCTACCAGCTCCTCTGCCAGCTTGTTTGGGGACATAAAAGAGGTTTGGTGGCAATAGACCTATGGCGGCAGGGCCACTTATTTCTGCTTAGGCTTTCCGAGCAAGGGCATAGTTCAAGGCATCCTTGACCTTGAACGGAAGTGCCTCCCAGATTGGTTCGGGGCCCACATTACATCTGGTTGCCCAGTCAGGGCCTGAGGGCAGGTGATCAGCATGGTGGGTGCAAAGCAGCAAGGCTGTCAGTTATGACAGTGTTCTCTCCCTTCCCTCCTTGCTCTCTCTTTCTCCTTCTCCCTCTCTTCCTCCTTCCTTTATCCTATACCACCAGAAAAGGAAGCAAAACAGAAACAGTTTAGAAGGACTAGAAAGATACCAGAATTAGAAATCTTAGTTCAGCCATTTACTAAAGCTAAGTACCATATGTAACTCCGAACTTCCTAGAAGCAAAGAAGAATTACTCCAGCATCCAGAAGCTGAAAATAGGCTCTCTTGGCAACTTGGAAATAATACATTTGTGAATAATCCTAACTCTGGCTTGCCCAGTAAACTGCATTGTTTATGCAACTAGAGGCAAGAAGAGATAAGAAGAGTGTTTCGATTCTCATAATCTTCATTGCTCTGTTCCTTCTTTGCATTGATGACTATTTGTAATTATATAAAATTGCCTATATACTGGTTTCTCTGATTAGACTGTAATCTTTTGACAGCAGCGTCCGTGCCTACATTGTTTATTATTGGATATTCATTGCCTAGCACAGTGACTTTTACATAGTACAGTTTCAGTGAACACATGAATGAATGAATGATTTCAAAAAGATGCATTTTCTAATAACATACACAGATGAGTAAATGAAGTCAAAAGGAGCCCAATAATGGGACCAAGATGAGATTAAAATTTGAGATCTATGACCAATGGTAGCTTAGTAGCCTATAGTTTTGCATATCCATCTGGTTCCAATAGACCCAAAATATTGAAAAGTAAATAATTAAGAAGGTATCACCAAATTATATCTCTACTGCATGTATAACTTATAGAACCAAGTATCACATTTATGTTGTCTTTCAGTCATAAAGTTTCATAGACAAACCCCATAGAATTTCTTCTAAGAAGACAAGAATGATCCTATAAATGAAAAAGGAAAGAAAGGAATGACTTGTCAAAATCCACATGGTGAGTCAGTCACAGATCTCAGAAATGACTAATGAGCTATGGGAACCTCCCTGAGTCACTGAATTCTTCTGAGCCTCATCTGGCAGGTGGGTGTAATAATAGATGCCCCCTTACTTGTCTCATAGGGTTTTTGACAGAATTAAATCTACTAGATGTGAAAGCCTTCAAGAGATGCATTATATAAATGTAAGATAAGAAAGTGTCATGTTTTGTTTTACCTGCCAGCCTGGAGTTCTGTATTGGGGAAGCCTAAACTATGGAAACAATAAACTGAAAAGTAATGGCTCAGACAGAAGAGAGGTTTCTTTTCACACAGTGGTCTGGGCTGGTTTTGGTGGTGACCGTGATGGTAGTCTGGCGGTGGCAGTGGACTCTTTCCAAGAACTTAGGCTGACTGTGGCTCTGTCATTCTCAACAGTGACTCGTGGTTGCTCTGGGCCATGCCATTGTTACTCATGGGAGTAACTGAGCTTAAAGGCTCAGGCTTGGAAGTGGTACAGATTGACTCGTACGCGGTGGAGAGGACTTTGTCACATGGCCAAATCTCATGGTGAAAGAAGGTGGGAAATGCAGTGCAGTTGGACAGCCATCTTCCTTCCTCTAGAGTGGAAAGTGAGAGTGGATTTGGGTGGGTAGCCAGCACTCTATGCCATGGATGGGGTCAAGTTCTCCCTTTATAGGATCTCACATTCCTTGCAGTGGTCAAAGATTCATCTTATGATTATTTGATTCATTTTGCCCCAGCAGATGAGGACAAGGGATCATGTCTCTTGCTCATCATGATTTCCAGCATTGGATACCATGCCAAACTCATGATAGACCTTCAGTAAATATTTGTTCTATGAGATATAATACACGAATGCATCAAAGACATTGGTTGATACTAAAGAACATCACATGAGACTGTCCGGATGTGTCTGGTGAAGTGTTAGAGCCTTGCTCTTATTAGGCATCTCTTTGTAACTTTCAATTCACTTTGGGAAAGTAGGTGTGGTAGGCAGAATTCTCAGATGACCCCCAGTGATCCTCCCCTTGGTATAATCTCCTCTCCTTGAGAGTGGGTGAAACCCTGAAATACGATGATGATTACATTATATAATTTGGCACAGATGACTTTAAGAAAGTGAAATTATCCTGGGTGGACCTGACCTCCTCAGGTGAGCCCTTGAAAGGGATTGGACTCTCCTTGAAGAGGTTGAAAGTGTGAGAGGTATTTGATGCAAGTCCCTTTGGTGGCTATGAAGATGGAGGGAGCCACATGGAGCTGACAGTGGCCCTCACGTGATAGCAAGCGAATGAAGACCTCAGTCCCACTGCCACAGAGAACTGAATTCACTTAACAGCCTCAATGCGCTTACTAGTGGATTTCCCCCCAGAGCCTTCAGATGGGAAGTTGGGCTGACTGATACATTGGTTTCTACCACAGGAGATTCTGAGCAGAGATCTCAGCTGAGATAACACTCAGGCTTTGGGTCTACAGAAACGCTGAGGTAATGAATAGGTGTTGTTTTATTTTATTTTTTTTAATGTTTTATTTGTTTTTGATACAGAGAGAGACAGAGCATGAGATGGGGAGGGGCAGAGAGAGAGGGAGACATAGAATCTGAAGCAGGCTCCAGGTTCTTAGCTGTCAGCACAGAGCTTTAGGTGGGGCTCAAACTCATGGATGTGAGATCATGACCTGAGCCGAAGTCAGAAGCTTAACTGACTGAGGTGCCCTGAATAGGTCTTGTTTTAAACCACCAACCTCATAGTAATCTGTTAGGCAGTGCTGGGAAGCTAACACAGGTTTATGTTTCTTTACTGGGATGGTGTGGGGCTGTGGGCAGAAGGAAGCTGGGGGGTAGGGAATGATGTCTGTTCCCCGGAGGGCTTCATGGGTCCGGTGCCTGTAACTTAGGTAGGATGACTAACTGATCTAGTTTGTCTAGACCGAGGGTTCTCAAGTGTGCGGGGTTTCCAGAACTAACACCAAGACAGTCCTGAGAAGCAAGGGCAGTTGAGATCCCTACACATATCATAAGAGTTGCTTTGTGAAGGAGGGGTGCAGTGAAACCTGGTGGTTGGCGTTTTCTGTTCAGCAGACAGCGGCAAGGCGGTGCTCCCGTTAGCCTACCGTGGCTGTTTTGGGAGCACCGACTCCAGTATGATCACGGTGGAGCCTGGAGTCGAGGCTGTGGTAAGGTCCAGCCTCAAGAACCTATAAAGCGCAGATTTAAGTGAGGAATCCCTGAGGGAAATTATGTGAGCATCAAGTGTAATCACGGGGACATCTCCGCGACCTTCTAGAATCAACTGTATATATCTCTGAAATAGTTCTGCAGCTCCTGCACGATGAAGATGTGGCATGTGCCTGGGAAACGGGCACCCTCCTTGTCTGTGTGGCATCGTGATAGCTAAAGGCGCGTGAAGCTGAGGTGTGCTCACGTTCGTGGGGCCAGACACCAGGCTAGGGTGCTCTCATACGTGCTAGGTCACAAGATCTTACACAGTGGTGTCCTAAGCCCCAGTTTGATCATGAGCAATCTGAAGCTTAGTGAATTTACGTCCTTTGCTTAGGAATGCCACCTGGGACTGTTTTGCATGCGTGCTAAATCTCTAGGAGATACTAAAAACAGCTTTAAGAATCAGTACATATAGCATTTGCAAAAGTCTTGAAGGACTACTGGGCAGAGCACAGTGGTAATTTGTCTTCTTTATTTGTCTCTGCTTAGTTTAGGAGCTAGAAGCTCTGGGGAGAGGTAAGGGATACATTGAGTCTGAATGGCATCTACATAGGTTTCTGTCGCCAAAACATATGTATTTATCAAAGACACCTCAACTCCAGCATCCAACCAATGCCATTATTTTAAAGGCATTTACAGATAAATTCATTGAATTAAATAAAGAAACAAGCATTCCCCATATCCTACTACCAGGTCACTTCCTAGAAAATGGAATATCTGACAAAAAGGCAGAAAAACATCATGTTTCCTCTGCACTTGCTCCTTATTTGCAGTGCCAAGGCTATTACAGCCAGAAAATGAGCATCCCTCCCTCTTGCTCTTGTTTATGAAGAAAATAGATTAAATTTCTCCTTTGCTGACCAAGGGCCGCTGTGTACATTTGGGCAGGCTGTTTACTGCACTAGAGCGCCTGGCATAATAGGCGTCTTTTTCTGATTTGCAAAGAATAGTAGGTGCTCAGTGGGCTGGAATCAGCCCTCCTCACCCCATGGGGTGCTGTGCCTGTCTCTCTATGTTTAGGCAGAGCCTAACTTGGTTCCAGACAGGTCCAGTGCTGGCAGGTGTGGGCCTTTTCAAATAGTACTATGTTATCTGTCCGCTGGGTGGGACGGGCGTGGGACAGATGGAAAGAACCTAGTTAGCCCTGTGTGTTGGGGGTCATAGTTTTCATGTCCTGTTTCTGGTTAGTATATCGGAGTCCATAATATGGGCATAACAGGAAGCTCTCCCTGTGCCACGGAGAGCCGGACCTGCCCCCAAAGTTATGAAGAGGTCTGAATCTTTACGTAGATGTGCAAATGATAGCTGTCTTCCGTTTTTTTCTAGAACACAAGTTGTCTTTATTGTGAGTACCTAATGACAGAACATGTCATGTCAGGCATCTGCTAATTTCAGTTATTTCAGGTTAAAAAAGTTTGTTTTAAATGCTTATTTTTGAAAGAGCACGAGCAAGCAGGGGAGGGACAGAGAGAGGGGGAGACATAGAATCCGAAGCAGACTCCAGGCTCTGAGCTGTCAGCACAGAGCCCAACGTGGGGCTCAAACCCACGAACCACGAGATCATGCTAAGCTGAAGTTGGATGCTCAACCGACTGAGCCAGCCAGGCGCCCCTATTTCAGGTTTTAATTCTGACAATCCATGTCTTCCAACCTCCCTCTTCCCCCCACCCCATAAAATGAGAGTTTATTTTCTCTCCCCTTTTCTCAGTTCTAGGGGCTTGAAACTCTTGATGGTACTGTAGGAAGGGGGACTGACCCCTGTGATTGGCAGCTGTCTCTTTGCTAGAGAGGAGATTAAAGTCATTCCATTTGGAGTTTGGTTTTCCGCATCTGTGCCCACTGCCCTTTAGTCCCGTCTTGGTGTCAGAGCCCTCAGGGTACACTTGTCCCTGTTTGCAAGGATCTGCCCATTCTGCAGCTTTCTGGCCACTTCTGCATCCTTTTGGGATGACAGGGAAGGTTTTGCTCTTCTCTCACACCACAGACTTGTGCAAGAGTCCTGAGGCACAGCCTTGGGCCCCTCCTGGAAAATAAGTTCAGGTTCTTTCTGCTTTCCAAGACCCACTGCAGTCTGGAGTTTACGTTCTCTTCCCCTTGAGATCCGTTCCAAGAGAGGCAGGCACTTGGGAACACTTCTTAGGGTCTTAACTTCCTTACTTTTACTTTGCTCTTTTAATCCAATTTAGCCCTGAGAGACGACTTTTTAAGTCATCTGTTGTTAATAAGATACACTTTTCCTCTTGGTACTTAAAACCAAGTTTTTGAGACTTGAGAACATCTTTCTCAACTTATTACCTGTGCTGAAAATTTCAATATTTGTTTATTTTTGGGGAGAGTGCTAGTGGGGGAGGGGCAGAGAGAGGAGGACAGAGGATCTGTCTGACTCTGCTGACAGCAGTGAGCCTGATGTGGGGCTGGAACTCACGAATATGAGATCATGACCTGAGCCCAAGTCAGACGCTTAATGGACAGAGGCTTCTAGGTGCCTCCTGTGCTGAGAATTTCAGAACTCCATCTAGAGAGAGCTGAGACATGACTTTTCTCTGCGGTTCTCCTGTGGCCTCTCTTCCCCAAGACATAAGACTGGAAGCCTGAATGCATCTGAAGACAGAGTAGAAAGCCCAGAGCAGTTAATACTAAAATATTGCCCCCTTAGGCTTGCTAGCATCCAGGAGTAGAGAGTGGGACACAGCTCATGTACAGAACCCACAGGAGAGAAGGTTGTGTAGACAGCTTGTCCACGGACAACACCAAGGCCAGGCGATCATCCTTGGACTGAGGGTGAGGACAGATCATCAGCAGACAGAAGGTCTAGGAAGAAGCTTTGCAGAGTAAGACAGAGGCAAACACAGCTGTTAGAGGAAGGGCGGAGCTTTGAAAAATCACCTACCGTTGGGGTGCCTGGCTCGCTCAGTTGGTAGAGCATTTTTTTAAAAAATATTTTTCTTTATTTTTGAGAGAGAGAGGCAGATCATGAGCAGGGGAGGGGCAGAGAGAGAGGAAGATACAGAATGTGAAGCAGGCTCCAGGCTCCAAGCTGTGAGCACAGAGCCCAACATGGGGCTTGAACCCACGAACTGTGAGATTATGACCTGAGCCGAAGTCGGACACTCAACCAACTGACCCACCCAGGCGCCCCAGCATGTGACTTTTGATCTCAGGTTCATGAGTTCAAGCCTCACACTGGGTGAGAGATTGCTTTAAAAAAAGTATTAAAAAAAAAAAGGAAAATTACCTATCACCTATGGTAGCAATCAGAGAAGAAATGTCATTGTCCTCAAGAGTGCATCATGAATATATTAAAAAAGGAGAAGACCTTGTAGTATTTGTTCCCTGTTCCCTATACGTGGAAAGGAGGAGAAAATGCAAATGACCTTGACCTTATTCTGTTCACTTAGGTATCCATTTCATCCCATTGGGTGCCACAGTTGAATCTCAGTTGAACTAATGTGTCTGGGATCCTACCTTCCCAGCCTTCAAGATTTCCTCTGCTTCTGTTACTGATAGGATTTTTAATCTCTTTCATTAATTATGTGGAAGTGCAGCTATCTCCTAGACTTGGTGGTATATCAGCCTTAGATTCTGAAATTGGATTATGTTTTCATCTTTTTCTATTTCTGATGCCATTTTGTGGAAGAATTTGGAGAGGCTACACTGAGGCCATCATCCCAAACTGGATGTCTCATTGTAAGTTATTTTTAATAGTATTTAATAATAGTACAAATAAATATTTTTATTTGGTAATTATTAAAAGCATTTAAAACGTTGAAAACAAATTAGTTGTTTTTCTATGCAACTCATTAACATTATTGGAGTCAAAGGTACCCTAAACTATTTTTTCAAAATAGTTAAAAATGATAAAATATGAATGCTGTGAGCCCATATATAGGCTGTGGATTGCCCAACTCATGTGAATAGTGTTCCTAGAGTTGATGAATTCAAAAGGTAAGAGTAAAATCAGTGACAGAATATAATTTTTAGTAGATCCATAAAAATACTTAAAAGTGGAAATTCTTGTAACATACTGCAATCTAAAACTGTATCTGATAACAAAAAAAAGACATAAAAGAGGTTGGCAAATAATTTTCCTTTTATGGAACTGGTGATGGGCAGTGGCTGCCTGAAGAGCTGTGTTAAGAAGAATTCTGAAGCCACATGTATACTTAGAGGAAAGTGGGGTTGGGATCAGTTGCTCCTGGTTGTCATAGGCATTGACAAAGGAGTGTAATACTTCCGTCAAGCTTTTGCTATCCTTGGCATAAGAGAAAAACATGAGTAAAGAAAAAAAGTCAGGGCAAGCAATGTGTAAAACTAAATGGATTAGTTTTGAAAAGTCTAAGATGTCTTTCCCCAGTTAAATATGTGTGTGCAAAGCCCTGTACTGCGAGCTCTGGGGACAGAGTGGTGTTCAGTGAAGCTGAGATCCCTTCAGATCCACGGACATCCATGCTTCAAACTTGAAAGCCAAAAGCTTTTCCTTTATTTTAGGCAGAAGAGTATTGACAGTCCTTACAAAGTGATATTACAGAGAATTTTGTGATATATCAAACTTAGGTGGCTTCACAACA
This sequence comes from Helogale parvula, assembly GCA_004023845.1. Lineage (NCBI taxonomy): Eukaryota > Metazoa > Chordata > Mammalia > Carnivora > Herpestidae > Helogale > Helogale parvula. The sequence continues at coordinate 28,831 of PJEM01004702.1, forward strand.
ATAAACAGGAAATTTTCTGTATTGTGTTCATTGAAACAATATTTTTCTGACATATTTGTTCCATGATTGTATTGGTTTCCTTGTGCTTCCATGTCAAAATACTTGAAGGCGGATGGCTGATGCAACAGAAACTCCTTTCCCTCAAATTTCTGGAGCCTAGAAGACCAGGAGAAAGGGGCTGGCAAGTGTGGTTTGTGGGGAAGCCTCTGTCTAAGGGTTGTAGATGACCATTTCCTGGCTGTGTCCTTATGTGGACTTTCCTCTGTATGTACACACACATACACACACACACACACACACACACACACACACACACCCTCTGGTGTCTCTTCCTCTTCTTGTAAGGATCCAGTTTTATCTGATTTTGGCCCGACCCTTATGACTTCATTAAATTTAATTACCTTCTATTTTATTTTATTTTAATATAATATAATTTATTTATTTTTATTTTTTTAACTTTTATTTAAATCCAAGCTAGTTACCATATAGTATAGTGATGGTTTCAGGAATAGAGTGTAGTGATTCATCACTTACATGTAACACCCAGTGCTCATCCCAACAAGTGCCCTCCTGAATGCTCATTGGCCATCCAGCTCATCCTCCTACCAACCTCTCCTCGATCAACCCTCAGTTTGTTCTCTGTATTTAAGAGTCTCTTATGGTTTGCCTCCCTTCTTAATTGCCTATCTTAGATACAGTCATATTGCAGGGTAAAGCTTCAACCTATAAATTTTGAAGGAACTCCCTTCGATCCGCATCCGTGCCCCTCTGCCTTCAGTTGCACGCAGTCTCCTAGAGGGGCAGGCATGCTCAGCTTGCTGCAATGCATGGCGAACGGACTCAGCCCTGGGATAAAGATACAGGAAGTGCTGTGGGAGTTAAGAGGTTACCATTAGCAACGGCCACAGCCTTCTTCAAGTTAACCTTTCCTGATCCCTTTCACTACTCGTTTCTCCCTAAACCTCAATCACATCCGCTTCCAGTTTTTTTTCACACTGTGTTCTGCAGAGCCCTGGTGTTCCACAGTTGTGATTTAGTGACTCCTTAAATGTGTGATTCAGATTTCATTTAAAGATATAGTTCACCTATGAAGACTACACTAAAATAACATGCACACAAGCTTCATGAAATAACTCGTGTGTGTTATGTACCAAATTTTAACACCTTACAGATCACTTACACAGCAATTTAGGGCACCAGATTATGTCGATTTCCTGTAGACTTTGGAATAAAACCTCTGCCATTTCATCCTAATTGAAGAATATCTCAAGAACATAGGCCAAGCTAAAAGAAACTGTGCAAACAAAACAAAACAAAAGATTATGCAAATACAGTGAATATTGAGGTTAATAAATACTTTAATTCTCATTTAAATCCTGATTTCTGCTTTTTCTTTCATTACAAGAAATTACCGACTTAACAAAATCATTACATATATAAACTTAAAAGTTAAACCTATGCTGATGAATTCATGTTAATAAATAATGCCTTTACACTTATTTAGAATAAGATTTCAATTGAAGGTAGGGTTACTGCTAAAGCAAGTTTGGAAACCATTGTTCTATTCGTCTACAAGTCTTCCATGCTGGAAATTCTATGAACAGCTAGAAACTCCGGCACATGGAAGTCTAGGTGGACAGACACACATGTCATTTATGTGCCCTTGAGTCATTGGTTTTGTAGCCTGACAGTGAGCAGTCATTCATTATAAATCATTAGAATTTTAATTTAAAAAATTAGTGTAGGGAGCTGAGTTGCGGGGGGCATTACTCTGAGTGTTTGGTATTAAGATGAGAACAGCTCAGTGGGAAACTTCCTAATGGAAATGTCACTGATCGTAATTACTCCTTTCCAGTGAAGCAGCTCTTTGATTTTCCTCCAGCATTAGGGGACCAGCAGTCTGACAGATACAGGGGAACAAGGAGGGTGGTTTTTAGAAAGCTAGAGAATCTGGAAAGCTGGCTAGGGAATTTGGAGACAGCAGTGTGGTTTGATATTTGCACCACCTGAGCAGTGCATTGGGTCACGCTTTTCAATCGCTAGGCAGAAACTAGATGGGGATATAGGGGAGACCGAGAAGTGGACCGAGAACAAAGATTTCCAGACCTGCATATGTGCACTGACGGGCAGTGGATGGGATGGGTAGGGGAACCGAGCCAAGGTCAGGGGAACACTCAGAGGTGACCGCTCTTGCACTGCTCCCGTGGGGTCTCTCTAGTGAGATGTAGACAGCGACATCAGGAGGAGTTTTAGGATGATGATGATGATGATGATGATGATGATGATGATGATGATGTGTGTGTGTGTGTGTGTGTGTGTGTGTGTGTGTGTGTGTGTTTAGGTTTTTAAAATTTATTCATTTTGAAAGAGAGAGAGAGAGCGTGGAAGAGGGGGAGAGAGAAAGAGGGGGAAAGAGAGAGAATCCCAAGCTGGCTCTGCACTGTTAGCGCAGAGCTCAATGCAGGGCTTGAACTCATGACCTGAGCTGAAATCAAGAGTCAGATGTTTAACAGACTGAGCCACCCAGGTGTCCCTAGGATGATGTTTAACATCATTGTTTTTGGGGGCAGCATGTGAGATGTTTCTTATCACTCAAACCTTATAAAATATTATGTTAATGAAACTAAATGTATGAAAAGCTCTAAATAGGGTCCGTGGACCAAAGCAACTTTTTTAAAGCCTGTTAAAAAAATTAATTCTTGGGATTCTTAAACCTAGTACCAGCAACATCCTACTTCCAAAGAAAATGCTTACAACTTGAAGGGTAAAATTTCTGCTTACACAGCCTCTTGCCAATGGATAAATATGTGTGCCTTCCATCCTCCAGTTTTTGGTGTTATTATCTTCTGTGTTTCTATCATTTCCTCCCTCATAGACACAGCTTTGTGATCTCAAAATAAGGAGACTGAATGAAAATGCTGGTTGTGTTTTTCTTCTCTTCTTCTTCAATGATTAAAACTTTCTTTATAGGGAACACTGAGGGAAGCATGTCCGAGGGCTTAAATTATCTGTATTTGCATGCGACGCGTTAATAATAATATCGAATTCTTCTGTTTGCCTCTGGAACAAGTCTCATTTCTCTGAGAATATGTAACACACAGAGAAATACATATTTACATGACCGCGTGCAGATATGCAGATATGCTTAAGAATGTCCATGGGCAAAATTAGACAAATGCTCTTGTATATACATTTTTATTTCTCAAGAAAGGAAATCCTACAGCTCCCTCCCTGTAAGGCTCTTGCAGCTGTCTGGCTTGGCTGGCTGATAACAACGTTCAGGGTATTTTTTGGTTGATTTCCTAGCAATCAGAGATAACTTGACAATTCACAGTATCTGATTTTTGTGGGTTGGTCCAAACGCATGGGAGTAATTCAAAACTTTGCTTTTGTGGGTTCAATAATTCCATCTCCATTTAGAAATGAAATGATAGGTTTTTCTTTAAAGCAAGTAAATAATGCATGGCGGGATGGGATGAGGAGAGTATTTGCTCAAATTCACATCAAAAAGCATCCTCTATCATACCGCTCAGTCCACAGAGCTGTTCCATTAGTGCCCCTTTAACATGTAATATTTTCCAATTAAATATGTTGGTAAGAATTATTCATTTTAATAATTAAAGAGCTTCCCCAGCTCCCTGAAGAGCGTTACCATGGAGGCCCAGCTCCACTGCTGGGAATAATCACAGCATGCTAATGTAAGGAGAGGGTGACTGTTGAATGCTACTGTTGCCACCGGGTGGAACTAACTTGGGGCTCATTTCAATGGCTGGGCCCTGGGACACCCGGGAAGTGACCTTTTGCTGGAGCGGGCTGTGATATGGTTCGGTTTCGTGGCTATAATGGAGTGTAGAATTTTCCAGTTGTTAGGTATTTAGACCACGCTTTGGGGCATTCTAGGATGATAGAGATGGCTTTCTGACGGTCTTCAATACTACCTCACCACAGATTTCCCTCACTTGAATTTTGTGATGCCTTAGGGTTGCCATGAGATTCTGCAAACAACATTTTCTTTCATTCTAATTCAAAAGAACTACATGGCCGTGGGCTTTTAGGAGAGGCTGATGCAAAAGCAAAGTTTGAGAAAGGGTCATAACTGCATGCAACAGAAATCCTCAGTCTGTTGGCAGCAGCTAAGTTGAATCTGGGTCTCTGGGCTGGTAGTGAGACGCTGCCTTCTTGGATATAAAATGTTTGTTAATGTCCCCTGAACTGACAGTGTTAGGAGACTGATAATTCCCAAACACTTGAGTTCCTATTATAAGAAAGTTGTGTGGTATAGTAAAACAAAACCCCCCATCCCATTACTGAAAAAAAAAAGTCATGCTTGCAGAGTGTTGATCACGGAATGCTAGTCCAAGTGAATTTCATAAATGGACTCTTTTAACTATCACCTACAAATTTCACGTCCTAGATTCTGATAATTTGCCAGAGATCTCAGTGGTGATAACTGCGTCTAGAAATATTTCCATCACCCCTTTGATGCTTTGTGACTAGTACCACATACCTTTCAAATCACTCTTATATCTGGCTATTCATGTGATTCTCGCAACAAACTCTTGAGGTAAATTAATAGCTATTTTGATGTTAATTGTACAGAGAAATTACGGGATTTTCCGAACATTTTACAGCTCATCCTGGAGTCCCAGAATTTTCAAGTTACAAGGATTCTATAGTGTTTGAGTGGTGAGAAAACTGATTTAAAGAGATCTGTGGTCTGCTCCGAGTTTCTGTCTTGTCACTGTCATTCTTATGAGTTTCCCATGACATCAGTATTTTTGCTTTGATGATCAGAACTGGAAGGACCATTCCTTACCTTACCTCGATAAGAGGCAGCGTTGCTGAGTTGTTCAGGAGGACGCTGGGGATAAGGACAGAGGCAAAGTAGCTTCTATAAAGGGTTCTCATTGTTTCTCAACCTGGTTAACCTGAAAAATGGAAAAAAAAAAAAAAAAGAAAAAATGACCAAAAAGCATCAAAAGGCAAAGGGGGAGAGATGATTGCCTCTCTGGATTCTGACCCCTTCCCGGGAACAGGAGGGAGTGAGCACTTGGTGGTTTCTCAGGCAATGGGAGTGCCATCCCCCACAGGAGCCCGGGCTGCACTCAGCCCATCTTGGGGTTGGCTTGCTCAGTGTTTTGTCTACATTCGGGAGGAGTCAGGATGTGTTGTGAAGTGTGAAGGGACGGCTAGAAATCTGGGCTATTGGAGCCAGCTGTCTATGTTCCTCCCAGGGTGGATCCGATTCTCCATCTGTCAGCGGGCCTCGCCACCATCTTCTCTGTAATCCAGGGCCTATCTTGACAGATGGTTCTTCTGTGTTGTTATAGCTGTTTTTGCTTTGGGGGGAGCGCTCTCAGCCCTCAAATATAGTTAACATTTTAGCTAAATCTCTCTCTCGGTTATCTTTGGGCAATATGTAGGCATGAACTAGTATATGCACTGGGTAGTAGAAATAACTTGCTAATTCCAACAATACATGATGCTAGTAGCTCCTCTAACCTGAAGGTAGAGTCATCACTCTCCATTATGAGAAGAAAGAGAGACAGTCCTCACATGGCTTGTCCCCTGAGGACTTCTGGGTCCCTGTCGTTCGGTTTTGCATGTCTCCAGATTATTATGATTTACTACTTATCTCACTGACTTAATCAGGACACGTTCGGTGGCAAGGGATAAAACTCTTTTTTAAGAAAATGAGCGATTCATTTAAAGGATACAGCAGGGAATTTCAAGGTAATTTACAGACAGGAAATGAAATATGGCTTGTTTTTATGGGCCTGGGACTTGGAAATATTCAGTGTGTAAACTGTCTCTCTCCTTCTCTCTTTTACTTTTCAGACCCTCCTTGTTTCTGGTGTCTGCTTTTCTTGGTGATCTGTGGACTGTCTTCTGGTGCAGGTGTGGCCTGTTGTGGCTGTCCTCAAATGGCAGCTCCATGTCTCACATTTCCCCTATCTTGTGATCTCAAGCTGCCAGCCACCTGACCTGGACTCTGTGTATCAGTCCCTGATCTGTCTTGTAAACAACAGAAACCAACGTGGCTAATTTAAGCAGAAAAGGAATTTGTTGGGGGATATTGTGTAGCTCACAGAATTGTTTAGAAGGACTGGAAAATGGGCAGGAAACAGAAGACTCCGCAGCCAGACCCACAACCGCAGGATATACCACAGAGCTGGTCCTGTGGGGACTTCACAGCTGCCAAACACTAGAACTGACTAATCCTTGGGCCACTGATGATGGAGGCACTTGGATCCTGTTAGCTCTGCTTTCTGGCCGCTCAACCTGTTCCTTCTGGAAAAGATTCACTGCTATCCCTACAGCTGAGCATCACTAGCTTCCAGTTCAAAGCTCAGGGCAGATATTTCCGATTGGTCAAGCCTAGATCACATGGCTATTCTTTACCTGCAAAGGAGTCTGGGAAAACAAATATCAGTACTTCTGGGCTTTGTAGTGGAAAGAGAACTGTTCCTCCTGCCATGTCTCATAAAGTGAGACATTAAATTTTTCTTCTCTCTTTTTAAAACATTTTATTTATTTATGTATTTATTTATTTATTTATTTATGTATTTATTTAGGTGAGCGGGGAAGGCGTAGAGAGAGAAGGAGCAAGAGAATCCCAAACAGGCTCTGCACTGTCAGTGTAGAGGCTGATGTGGGCTTGAACTCACGAACCATGAGATCATGACCTGAACTAAAGCCATGCAAGTGCCCTAAAGTGGGAAAGTTCTCAAGAATAAGGAGGAGATTTAGATTCTAGGCAGGTCTACCCCCCAAAACAAAGCTAAATGGCCACTACACTCAGTGTCTCTGTTTGTCACATCTGAATGAATGTGAATAGTCTATTTCAAGTCAGCTATCCATCCCTTTGACCAGTGAAGCCAATGCTTTTATATAAGGGCTGCACTTTCCCAAATTGTGGTTGACTGTTGTGGGGGTGTTTGTGAAATCATGGTTGGGAAATCATGGGTATCTCTATTTCTGATAATGGTTCTTGATTAATATCCTGAGGTGACTTGTAAAAATACTTGCTAATTTTTCTGTCTGTTGCATTAATATGTTTATATGCTTTTTAGCTTCCATAGAATAGAAATGGTTACTTTTGGGGGCGCATCTTGATGGGTCAGCTGGGTGAGTAGGTGACTCTAGCTCAGGTCATGATCTCATGGTTCATGAGTTTGGGCCCTGCATTGGGCTCTCTGCTGTCAATGCAGAGCCTGCTTCAAATCCTCTGTCCCTCTCCCCGCTTCTGCCCCTCCCTCCTCCTCAAAAATCAATAAGCATTAAAAAAAAAAGAAATGGTTGGTTACTTTGGGGTATTTGGTAGCCTTGTGGACTTAGATCTGCCTGTAGAAGATTCAGTTTTTTTCCCCACTTAGGTAACGGACAAATTCAAGACTACTCCTTGGCTAGAAAGTTGGAATTATAGATTCTAATATTCATCATATTGTGTTTCATGAAGCAACCCTTTGAGGCTTTGATGAAGGTCTGGCAGGTTTTATCTTCGAGAACACCTACCTGTATCGGTATGTTAGCCTACTCTCTCTCAGAGAGAGGTTAAATGTGAAAATGGAAAAATGCTTTGGAAAGATAAAATACCACTAAGTATTTCTTACAGTTACTTTTGCTCACTCAAAAAAACATTTTGGGTGCCTTTTGTATGCTAGGCACTGTGCCAAACTTTACTAAAGTTAATTATTTTTTTTAAAATGTGTATTTATTTATTTTTGAGAGAGAGAAAGAGAGAAACAGAGAGACCACAAACAGGGGAGGGGGAGAGAAAGAGGGAAACACAGAATCTGAAGCAGGCTCCAGCCTCTGAGCTATCAGTGAAAGCTTGATGCAGGGCTTGAACTCACAAACGATTAGATCATGACCTGAGCTGAAGTTGGAAGCTTAACCAATTGAGCCACCCTAAAGTTAATTAAAAAAAATTTTTTAAGTGTCTCTTATTTATTTATTTTTGAGAGACAGAGAGAGACAGTGCGAGCAGGGGAGAGTCAGAGAGAGAGGGAGACACAGAATCTGAAGCAGGCTCCAGGCTCTGAGCTAGCTGTCAGCACAGACCCTGACGTGGGGCTCGAACCCACGAAACATGAGATCATGACCTGAGCCAAAGCCAGCGCTTAACCGACTGAGCCACCTAGGGGCCCCAAGTTAATTTTTCTTAAATGAGCAGAGGACCTCAGTAGATATTTTTTTCTAAAGAAAACATACAGATGTCCAACAGACACATCAAAAGATGCTTAACATCACTAATCATCAAGGAAATGCAAATCAAAACCACAATGAGATATCACCGCACGCCTGTCAGAATGACCAAAATAAAAAAGACACTAAATAACACATGTTGGTGAGGATGTGGACAAAAAGGAGCCCTTGTGTACTGCCGGTGGCAGTGTAAACTGATGCAGCCACTGTAGAAAACAGGATGGAGGTTCCTCAAAAAGTTCAAAATAGAACTACCAAATGATCCAATAATCCACTATTGGGTATTTACCTATAGAAAACAAAAATACTAATTCAAAAAGATAAATGTACTCCTATGTTCATCACAGCATTATTTATAACAGCCACGATATGGAAGCAACCTAAGTGTCCATCGATAGACGAATGGATAAGGAAGATACTACACACACACACACACACACACACACCATGCAGGAGTATTATGCAGCCATAAAAAAGATGAGATCATGCCATTGTGACAACAGGAATGGACCTAGATGGTATTATGCTAAGTGAAATAAGTCAGAGTAAGACAAATACCATATGATTTCATTCATATATGGAATCTAAAATAATGAGTGAATAAACAGACAAAAAAGCAGAATCAGACCTATACACACAGAGAGCAAGTGATAGTGGCCAATGGGGAGGAGGTGAGGGATGGGCAAAATGGGTGAAGGGAAGTGAGAGATACAGGCTTTTGGTTATGGAGTGAATAAACGATGGGGGGGGGGAGGCACAGCATAGAGAGTATAGTCAATAATATCATTAACAGCATCCTAGGGAGACAGCTGGTAGCCACACCTGTGGTGAGGATATCATAGTGTACGGAGAAGTTGCATCACTCTGTTGTACACTTGAAACTAACATAACGTTGTATATCCACTATACTCAAATAAAAAAATTGAAGTTAGTTTTTCTTTTATTTTAAGCATCAGTGCTCATGGTAAAATGAAATAAAAGAAATCTCTTTCAACTGTAGCCAAATAACCAGGAAGAGCACATATAGCTGTGCATCGTAAAAGCCATATATAGCTTTTCACTTCTATATTTTAATAATTTGGATATCTGGGATTCAAGTGCAGGGAGGCTGGATACCTAGCTCAATATTACAGTCCCCTCGTGAGAGAGTTTAAAATTTTTTTCGTTTAATAAAGAATTCTGAAACTCTTTCTGGAGTTTTTGTTTGGGGGCCTGAATTTTAAGAAGTACAACTGGGTATTTGTTTTGAATGAGGTACATGGTGCCAGGAGCAACAATTATCATTAATGTTTACTGTGATTTGAGCTTTACAGGAGGAAAAAAGAAAGCTCATGGAAAATACCAAAGTTGATGAGTAATAAAAGGAGTCTATGAGAAGTGAAACACAAGCAGGAATGAATATTATATGAGAACTCCATCCCATTGAGGGACAAGAGTAGTAGAAAGGGTTCCTTCATTATATACAGTCAGATTTAAAAAGTATGAGTGGCACCTGGGTGGCTCAGTGGGGTAAGCGTCTGACTTGTGGTCGGGTCATGATCTTGCAGTTCGTGTGTTTGAGCCCCATGTCAGGTTCTGCGCTGACAGTGTTGGAGCCTGCTTGGGATCCTCTCTCTCTCGCTTTCTTTCTGCCCCTCCCCAACTCACACATTCTCTCTCTCTCAAAATAAATGAATAAACCTTAAAAATTTTTAAAAAGTATGAGGCTATTGTATGAAATTTGGTAGAAATATTTGTACTTTGGAAGGCAAACGTGGAACATGGGCAAATATTAAGAGAATATCAGTTATTTACTCCATCGTCCCTTATTTTACTAATCCACCTTACAATCCGCATCCACGTCTAATCCATTTTGAAGGTCTGTTGGTGCCCCAGAAAGATGCTGTCATTGTGTTTCCAATGTAACGACACGATTGTGTCCTAACCCAGAGTGATGGGGCCATCTCGCTTGACAACGTCGTTGTATTTGAGATGTAGCAAACTAAACTGTTCTTTGATAGCATTTTCAAGAAGGAGAAACATGATGACATGTGAAATTGTAATTTGTGTACACAGTAAGATTAAGACAAATCACTATAAAATAAACTCCTTAGGCGTCAGCGGGACTGGGTTTTCTTTCAAGGGGCAGCGGGCATGACTGTAACTTGGATCCACATGTTATTAAATAGTCCAGTGGAATAAGACCCTCCTGGAGCCACTCCTGTTCCACAACAATGTGGGTGGACAAAACCCTCTTTATGTTGAAGATCAAAATGAAGTCAGCTTACCATCCAACTGAATAGCGTTAAGAGTAGCCTAACTTTCTGTAAAGGGTCGGATAGCGAATATGTTTGGCTTTGTGGGTACCGTGGTCTCTGTCACAACCACCCATCTCTGCCGTTAGAGGAGAGAAGCATCCATAGATGACGTGCAAGTGGATACGCGTAGCTGTGTGCCTGCAAAATTTTATCTACGGGCACTGTCGTTTGAATTTCATATCACATCATGTGCCGTAAAACAGTTTTCTTTTGATTTTTTTCCCGCCATTAAAAAATGTAAAGACTGCCATTCAGACACAGGTGGCAGATCAAATTTGGCCCATGGGCTAGAATTGACCAGCCCTGCTTTAAAAAATGTACTAGCGTTTTCCTTTTCTCAGAGCTTCTAAACTAATTAGGATTAAATGCATTTTCAGGAGGCCCAGCACATTCCTTATTGTGCGACAACTTTGTTTTAAAGTATTGCGGTCTGACCTCTCACATTCCTCTTCCCCATCCAGCTGTGGACATCTTCAATTTATAACACTCAGAACGTGAAATGTAGGTAAGACTGGTCAGGGTTTATGGATTTGGTATTTAACTACTCTCTTCCACATTATTTAATTCATCTTTTCTTTCCCCAGTTTTGTAACATAATTCCTAATCCCCTGCCCTTCACTCTTCCCTCCAAATCTAATTTGTATGTGACATATATAATCTTCTTTAGCAAAGATATTTGCTGTGACTCAAACAATCCCTCCCTTCGCTCTTGGTTTCTTACTCTTGAAATGAGAGAACATGCATTTTAGTCTGGATGAATAAGAGAAAAAAAAAAAAAGTAAATCGAGTTGAACACCAGCCAAAATACAGGCTTTGCATAAGATGCCCAACTAATTTCCCTCAGCTTTGTCCGCTCTATTAATTTTCTGCCAGTTGCTTATTTTCTCACAAATCTTATACTTCCTCTGGTTGCAAAAGCAATACCAGGGAAAGCTCATATCTGAGCCAGATAAACAGTGAGAACTCAGCCATTCTTACTATTATAATAAAAAAGCATTTCCTAATTCAATTTAACCAATCATAAGGGTGTGAGCGTGTGTTTTTCCGTAGACGGTACTGGGTAGAAGGAGGGATGCTAAAAGCCCACACAGTAGAGTATACACCCTCAGGGAACTTGCAGTTAAAGAATCTACTTAATATATTTAAATAAAAATATGCAACAATAAATATGCCACCCACGCTGACCAAGAGGGTAGCAGCATTGGAAAACAAAACTATTCTGTATGTTCTGTACGGCTTCTTTACCTGCACCTTTAAGGAATTTTTTGTCCATCTGATGTTTGTCTTAGCCTCTTGGGTGGCGGAAGGATTTCTCAGACATGCTGACTTTTGTAATCCCACCTTTACATAGTCATGGTTTGGTGAGCACATGTTAGATCCTAGCACAGAAGATTTCTGCTAGCCTGAGCTCCCCACCTGGGCAGTGCCCCACACCTAGTGCCTGGCTGTCTATCCTCTGTTGTGTCTTGCTGGGAACCCTGAATGTCATGTTACTTATCCAGAGGAAATGTCTTCTGTTCATTTTTTGTTACTCTCTGCTGCAAGGCACTGCCATCTCCACTCAGTTTCTTATCAGATACAGAATAGAGCTCTAACATTTTAATTTCATGTTCATTGCAGTCCTGTTCTCCACCTCAGGACTCAGGAACCAAACCTTACAGGCTATTCTGTGAATAATTTGAGGGTCAGACACCACAATATAATCATCACTTCCCTAAGAACCCAATGGTCTTGCCCCAAATGTATATACCTCAATTCTCTCTTCTTTCAGCATGAATTTCTTCCCCTAAACTTTCTCAGCCACTCATTTATTTAGATCTTAGGCCAGGCAAATCCCATAAGCCCCACTGACATGCTCAATGGCCACATACAGCTTGGATTTCCATTCTGGGGGCTCCACAAACAAACAAAACTCACAGGCGGAGTAAGTCACGCAAGTGAAGTAGATAAGTAGATAAAGATTATGTTGGAGCTGGAGTTGTCAGAGGAAGAGTCTATTGGGAGCTAAAATTTGAGCTAGATATTGAAAGAACAAAAATTTAGAAGAAGAAATCAGTGTGAAGGGCATTCTTTATATATTGTTAGTGCTTTTTGGGGGTACACGTCGGAGTGTATACTCTGCCCTGTGCCAAGTTTCAGTTATATCTGCACAAGATGTGAGCGAATCTGTGTGCAGGAAAGGCTTTATGGAAGAGATGAGATTTCAGAAGTTTCTGATCACTTCCCTGAAGGTTTAAGAGGCTCTGACCAATATTAATTCATAAGATTTGTTAGGATAAAGTTTCTTGGAATATCACCAAGATGAAACCCAGGGTGAAATGTGGGGTTTCTCTTTGCATTTGCTTTTATAGCTTTTCCTTTGAATAGAGTTTTTTTAATCTCTAGGAGGTTGATTTTTGACTGAAAAGCAAGATTCGTTTCTGTGGTGAACCACCAAAAATGACTAAAAAAGAAAAGCACTAGTTGAATTTCTCATGATTGAAAACCATAAATTAATTGTGAGGTTGTAATAGGTGTTGAGAGCACGTGATTCAAATTCTTCTTTCTCTTTATGGATTGTTATTTTAAAAAATTTTTTTAATGTTTTATTTATTTTTGATACAGAGAGAGACACAGCATGAGAGGGGGAGGGGCAGAGAGAGAAGGTGACACAGAACTGGAAGCCGGCTCCAGGCTCTGAGCTAGTTGTCAGCACAGAGCCTGACGCGGGGCTCAAACCCATGAACGTGAGATCTGACCTGAGCTGAAGTTGGAGGCTTAACCGACTGAGCCACCCACGCACCCTGGATTGTTATTTAATGGTAGGCGGTACTCATCACACACAGTTTCCAGGGCTGATGGACCCAGACATGGTAGACTGGTGTCTTGTATGATCTTATTTGTATAATTCTCCTTTTTTCCTCTCCTAGCATTGTCATCACAAACAAGGTCAAGGCCAAGGAATATTGTTATCAGATCCTTCAAAAATTCGACCATGGATATATTTAAGGAGTAGTTTGAAATGAAAACTGGCAACAGGTCTATGAATTTCTTTTGTTCAAGTCACTGAAGAGATGCAGTGGGGAATAATCAAAAGACTCCAAGGTTTAGAGTCACAGTCTTGGTTTTCAAAGCCCAGGTTGGCCACTTAGTGACTATAGACCTGAGTCCAGTTACTGTCTCTGAAGCTAAGTTTTTTTTCCAGAAGAAATAGGGATGATTATAGAAATGATGAGATTTTTGGTAAGGTAACATTTCTTGAGGGCAAGAGACTTTGTTTTTTTCTTTCTGGTAAACATTAAAAGTGTAGAATAATGATCAGCACATAGTGGGTGCTTATTTAATATTTGCTAAAATATGAGTTAATGAATATTAAGATGAAAGTGACCTGCACATAGAGCTGCCTATATTAGCCAAGGTTTTCCAGAGAGAGAGAAAGAGAGAGCGAGAGAGAGAGAGAGAGAGAGAAGGAATGAGAGAGTGAGAGAGAGCGAGAGAATGAGAGAGAGGTTCATTTTAAGGAATTGGCTCACATGATTATGTAGGTCAGCAAATCAAAAATTTGCAGCACAGGCCAGCAGGCTGGAGACCCAGGAAATACCAGTATTGCAGCTTAAATCTGAAGGCTGTACAGTTGGTAGAATCCCCTTTTCCTCCGGGGTAGCCAGTCTTTTACTCCATTTGGCCTTCCACCCTATGGAAGACTACCTGCTTTACTCAAAGTCTATTGCTTTAATGTTAAATCTCACCCAAAAACACCCTCCCAGTAACATTTAGAATAATATTTGGCCAAATATCTGGGCACTGTGGCTTATCCAAGTTGACACATAAAATAACCCATCTTAGTGTCTAATAAATGTGGATTCACATATTCGTCTCATCCCTACTAGGCAGTGGATTATTACAGAATCATCAATAACCAGAGTATAAACCCAGACTAAATTTGTTATCAGTAACCAATTTTTTTGTAGAAGCAGATAGAGAAACAAAAATAGAGTGTTTCTTTAGTGATGTACTAATATCTTATTTATTATAGATTTTTTTCCCCCTCAGCAATGAAAAGACACAGTTGGGCTATATTTGGGGCTTTACCTGCTCTTTTGCCATAAATAAATTTCTTTCTTCTGTCTTCTCTGGAGTTGCTTCGTCTTCTTAATACTTTTTCTTTCCTTTTTTTTTTTTTGGGGGGTGCTTGGGTGGCTCAGTTGACTAAGCATCCAACTTTAGCTCAGGTCATGATCTCGAGGTTCATGGTTTTGAGCCTTGTGTCAGGCTCTGTGCTGACAGCTCAAGAGCCTGGAGCCTGCTTCAGATTCTGTGTGTGTGTGTGTGTCTCTCTCTCTGCCCTTCCCTTGCCTACACCCTGTCTGTCTGTCTGTCTCTCTCAAAGATAAACAAACATTAAAAAATTTTTAGAAAATACTTTTTTTTAATGCTATTTATGGAGGACATGATCATTGGTACCACCAGACTTAGAAATTCAAGCTTATTTGTTGTGTTGCCATGTATACTCTTTTTAGTTTCTTTTGGCTGCAAGAAGTAGAAGCCTGCTTGAACTCATGCATGTGAAAGCATATAATAAGAATTCAGGAATATGTCATAAGAATCTAAGGGTGTGTGTCTTCAGCCAACTTGCAGGGCACCTGGAAAATGTTAAAGAATACAGATTGCTCTCTCAATTTCTCAAGCATTACCTGGAACCTTAGTTTCCTAGGGGAGCTGTAACAAAGTGCTGCAAGTATAGTGGCTTTAAAAAGACCCAGGATTTTATCTTCTTAAATTCTGGAGATGAGAAGTCTGAAGTCAAAGTGTTGGCAGAGCCATGCTTCCTCTTCCTCTGAAGGATTTAGAAGAGGATCTTTTTTTTTTTTTTTCTCCTGCTTCTGGCCTCTGGCGGCAAACTTTGGTGTTCCTTGACTTATGGCAGCATAGCCCTGATCCCTGCTTCTGCTTTCATACAGTCTTCTGCTCTGTGTTTCTCTGTGTGCTCAACTTTACCTCTTCTTATAAGAATACCAGGCTTTGGATTAGGACTGGCCCTAACCCACTGTGATTTCATCTTAACTTGATTACTTCTGCAAAGATCCTATTTTCAAATAAGGTCACACTTGAAGGCACTAGCGGTTAGGATTTGAACGTGTCGTGTGGGGGTCCACCAGTTAACCCACAACATTTGGTATCATCCTTGCTCAGGGTGAGACTTACATACACTTGATGACTGAGTAGCCCCTAAAACTGTATTAACCAGCAAGATATCTTATAAAAATAAATAAGATTATTCTAAAATTCATATGGAAAGACAAAGGAACTAGAATAGCTTAAATCTTTTTGAAAGATAAGAACAGAGTGAGGGTAATCATTCTATTTTATGTCAAAACCTATTATAAAACTATAGTAATCAAGATTGCATGGTACGGCCACAGGGGTAGAATCATAGAACAATTGAAAGAAATAGAGAACCTAGAAATATACACAATTAAATATGCCCAACTGATCTTTGACAAGCACGCAGAACCAAGTCAATGGAGAAATGATAGTCTTTTCAACAAATGGTGTTAAACAAGTGGATGTCCATGGGCGTGAGCACACACACACACACACACACACACCCACAGACAAAAGAAAAAAAAAGAAGGAAGAAAGAAACTCAATCTAAGCCTTACATATTTATACTAAAATGAACTCAAACTGTATAATAGATTTAAATGTACACCATTCAACCCACAGCACTTGGTATCTTATACCTCTTCTCACAGCATTTCGATTGTTGTCTTTCTTTTCTTTTCTTTTCTTTCTTTCTTTCTTTCTTTCTTTTTCTTTCTTTCTTTTTTAAGTTCATTTATTTACCTTGAGAGAGAGAGAGAGGGAGGGAGGGAGGGAGAGAGAGAGAGAGAGAGAGAGAGAGAGAATACTAAGCAGACTCTGTGCTGTCAGCTTGGAACCTAGCATGGGGCTCGATCCTACAAACATGAGACCATGAACTGAGCTGAAAACAAAAGTTGGACGCTTAACTGACTGAGCTACCCAGGCACCCCCCATTTTCTTTTTTCTTTTTTTGTCTTATTGGTTTTGATTTTTTTAAAGGTTTTATTTACTTTTGATACAGAGAGAGACAGAGCATGAGAGGGGGAGGGGCAGAGAGAGAAGGAGATACAGAACCGGAAACAGGCTTCAGGCTCTGGGTTGTCAGCACAGAGCCCGACACAGGGCTCAAACCCACGAACATGAGATCTGACCTGAGCTGAAGTCGGAGGCTTAACCAACTGAGCCACCCAGGCACCCCTCTTTTCTTAAAATTTTATTTATTTATTGAGAGAGAGAGAGAGAGAGGGAGAGAGAGAAAGAGGAGAATGAGTCCCAAGTGGGCTCTGTGCTGTCAGTGCAGAGCCCAATGCAGGGCTTGATTTCACAACCCTGAGATCATGACCTCAACTGAAATAAAGAATTGGTCGCTTAACTGACTGAGCCATCCAGGCACACCAAGTCTAACAACTTTTGACCAAACCCTAGAGTCCAAGGATTTTCTCCCATGTTTTTCTCCAAAGGTTTATAGTTTCGTATTTTACTTTTAACTATTTGGAAATCATGTATCTGACAAAAGAGACATATCCAGACTTTGTCATGAACTCCCCAAATTCAGCAGTAATAGAAAACAAGCCAAGCAAATCAATTAGAAGATGGGAAGGAGACATGAAGAGTCATTTTACCAAAGAGGACAAGCAAATGACAAGTTAAGCACATGAAGTAAAAATTAAGACATAATGAGCTATTACTCCACACCTATCATAAGAGCCAAAATAAAAAATACAACACCAAATTCTGGCAAGGACGCTAACAACCTGGGTCTCTGTTAGGTTGCTGATGGGTGAAATGGTATAGTCACTCCTGGAATGGTTTGGGATTTTCTTCCTTCCTTCCTTCCTTCCTTCCTTCCTTCCTTCCATCCTTCCTTCCTTCCTTTCTTTAATTTTAATGTTTGTTAAATTTTGAGAGAGAGCACAAGTGGGGGAAGGGGAGAGTGAGAGGGAGATATAGAATATATATATATATCTGACAGCTCAGAGCCCGATGTGGGGTTTGAATCCACGAACTGTGAGATCATGACCTGAGCCAAAGTCAGATGCTTCACTGACTGAGCCACCCAGGTGCCCTGGGATTTTAAGTAGGTAAAAATCTGCCCTTACCATACAATCTAATAATCATATATATGCATATTTACCCCAGGTAAATGAAAACTTTTGTCCACAGGGAAAAAAATCCCACACAGTGGTTTATAGCAGGCTTATTTGAAATAGCCCCAAACTAGAAACAAACAAAATGTCCTGCAATGGGTGAATGGATGAAGAAACTGAATGAAAGACCAACTTCCTGAAACTACTATTCATGTTATATTTTGACCTCTTCCATTGAGTCACAAATGTTCTTCTTAATGTCATCTAGAATGGTGAATCCTATCTAGAAGGTTTTCAATTTAATTTGACCAGATCCAGCAGGGGAATCACTGTCTATGGCAGATGTAGTCTCACACAATAGACTTCTTAAATAAAAAGGCTAAACAGTCAAAATGACCCCTCGATCCAAGGGCTACAGAGTGGGTATTGTATTAGCAGGCATGACGGCAGCATCAATCTCGTTGTCCATCTCCATCAGAACTGTTGGCTGATCCAGGTGCATTGTCAGTGAGCAGGATGGAATCTTTTTTGAAAGGAATCTTTTTTTTTTTTCTGAGCAGTAGTTCTCAACAGTGGGCTTGAATGGTCAGTAAACCATGTCGTAAACAGTTGCGCTGACATCCAGGCTTTGTTGCTTCGGTGGTAGAGCACAGGCAGAGTAAATATAGCACCGTTCTTAAGGGGCCTAGAATTTTCTGAATGGCAAATGAGCATCGACTTCAACTTAAAGTCACCAGTTGCATTAGCCCCTAGCAAGAGAGTCTGCCTGTCCTTGGAAGCTTTCAAGCCAGGCATTACCTTCTCCTCCCTAGCTGTGAAAGTCCTAGATGGCATCGCCTTCCAATAGAAGGCCCTTTTCTCCACACCAAAAAGCTGTGGTGTAGTGTAGCCATGTCAGTGATGACCTCAGCCAGATGCTCCGGAGAACCTGCTGCAGCTCCTCCATCAGCGCTGGCTGCCTCACCTTGCACTTTTATGCCATGGAGATGGTTTCTCTCCTTAAACCTCATGAGCCAACTGCTTCTGGCTTCAAGCTTTTATTCTCCAGCGTCCCCACCTGTCCCAGCCCTCAGAGAGTTGAAGAGCGTCAGAGGCTTGCTCTGGATTAGGCTTTGGCTTAAGGGAATGTTTGATCTGTCCAGACCACCAACACTTCCTATCAGCGATAAGGTTACCTCAGCTTTCTTATCATTCATGTGTTCACTGAAGTAACACTTTTAATTTCCTTCTAGAACTGCTTTATTTACTTACTTACTTACTTACCGACTGACTGACTTATTTATTATTTTTTTGCATGAACGACTTGACTAACTGGCACAAGAGGCCAGACTTTCTGCGTATTCTGGCTTTTGATACGTCTTCCTTACTAAACTTTATCATTTCCAGCGTTTGTTTTACTTTTTACTTATTTTTTATTTTTAAATGTTTACTTAGTTTTGAGAGAGAGCATGAGCAGGGAGAGGCAGGGAGAGAGAGGTCAGAGAATCCGAGGTAAGCTCTTGCTGACAGCAGAGATCCTGGCGCAGGGCTCAAACCCACAAACTGTGAGATCGTGACCTGTGCTGAAGTTGGATGCTTAACCGACTGAGCCACCCAGTCGCCTCTCTAACTTTTGTTTTAAAGTGAGAGACGTGTGACTGAGAGGCCATTGGGAGGTTACTAATTGGCCTAATTTGAATATTGTTGGGTCTCAGGGAATATGAAGGCATGAAGAAAGGGAGAAAGATGGGGAAATTACCAGTTAGAACACACACATGTATCAGTTAAGTTCACTGCCTTATTTGAGTGTGGCTAGTAGTGTTCCCAGACAACCACAGTAGTAACATCAAAAATCACCGATCACAGCTCCTCATAACAAACATAATAATAATGAAAAGGTTGGAAATATCGTGAGAATTACCGAAATGTGACTCAGATGCGAAGTGAGCAAATGCTATTGGAAAAATGGTGCTGGTAGACTTTCTTGACGCAGGGTTGCCATAAACTTTGAATTTGTAAAAACTGCAGTATCTGTGAAGTGTCATAAAGCAAAGCGCAATAATGAGGGTAGCCTGTGTTTGTTCTTCAGGGTGGATGGGAAGAGTTTTGATGCCTTTATGGTCCTATAGCCAATATTTTGTTTCTAAAGCATGAGAGATACAGATGTCTTATTTTACTTATAAATCTAGTTTATGGTCATAGTGGACAGGCTTCTTCAGCCAGTATTTCCCCTTTTCAGAAGCATCGCATCGGAAGTGATTCTTGATCATGCAGAATACAACCCATTTAAAGCAGCAGTAACTTAGGACTTTAATTTTATTTTTTCTCTTAGCACACGTGGGTAACTTGTTCATGCTATCACACTATCTATATAGATGGCGTGATGTGGTTATTATCGACATAAAACTAACCATGAGTTGGATGCTCATCATTAAGTTCCTTATTCCAAAGAAGACGTTAAAATTATGCATTTCGTAACTTGCAAACTTTAAATTGAACTCTTAATTATTAATGTTAATGGAAATGATCAGAAGTGTGATACTCTGCAATTATCGGGCAATAATCACATGTAGCTGCTGCATATTTTTTAAAATTTCTATTGGAAAATAGTTTTATTGATTTAAATTTTATTTATTTAAAGTTTAGTGAAACTGTTTTTAGCTACGAGGGTTAAACAGTGTATATGTATTTTTTAATTGAATCTTGACATTTCTTTGAGGGGATTAGTATATTATCATTTTACCAACATAGAGACTGTGGTTGAGAGAACTTAAGTAACTTACTGAAGGATGAACAGGAAAATCTTGGTGTGATGCAGGGGCACCTGGCTGGCTCAGTCAGGAGAGCATGTGACTCTTGGTGTTAGTCACAAGTTCAAGTCCCATGTAAGGTGTGGAGCCTACAAAACCAGAAACCAAACAAAATCCTGAAACCACTCATTAAGACAAAACCTTGGTGTGATGCAGATTAGAAATCCAGTCGGTCTGACAAGGAAGATCTTGTTCATATAGTGTGTGGGCATGTGATGTGAAAATTCACAGTATTATTTTCAGCTGGGGGTAATAAGACTTTTAGAGGTGAGATTTTTCATTTCCTTATCCTCTTTTTCTGCTGAACTTTCAGCCTTGCTTCTGAGACTGTAGAAAGAGTCCACTTAGAGGAATTGTAGCCTCCTGTACCTTACTGGCCTTTAGCTTCCCTGGGGCTCAGTGGTAATTGCTTTTACATACCTCATCTTATTGTTTTGCTTTGCTTGAGACAACAGAATTTATAAGCACAAATTATTTTACAGTCATTTAAATACAGGTAATCTTCTCTTTGCCTTCCAAGTATTAGAAAAACTTGGGTTTTTCTTAAAATGAGTGTCTTAAAATTCACAACTTTTAACGCTGTTGCATTAAATGGTACTCCCAACTTAATGTCTTCTATTTCATTTATTATAGGCAGAATACATGTTGATGGCATGGAAGTGTGCGAGCAAAGATAATTTTTGCCAGTCGTAAGAAGCTTCAGGATAAACACAGATATTGCCCTTGAGTTTCATTAATTTATTCCTGACATACAATGCTTCCTTAAAGACATCATGAGCTCTCTATTTGGAAAACACATGTTAAGTGTGATACCTCAGATATGCAAGAGGTTATTTATTTGCTAAAATTTATTTTTTATCTGTTTGTTTGAGAGCCTTTGGGAAGAGTAACCAAACTGTTTCCCCAATAACCTTGGGAGCCAGCCTAGGATGGCCAAGTAGATCTGAGAATGCTAATGTTTGTTTACCTTTTTTTCTTTTTGAGAGAGAGAGCCAGTGAGCATACCCACATGAGTGGGGGTGGGGGCAGAGAGAGAGAGAGAGAGAGTCTTAAGCAGGCTCCACAGTCAGCACAGAGGCCAATGTGAGGCTCAATCTCAGAACCATGAGATTGAAACCTGAGCTGAAATCAAGAGTATAACACTTACCTAGCTGAGCCACCCAGGCGCCCTGCTAATGTTTACCTTTTGAGAATGAATGTAGTGAAAATTATTTCAGTCTCTTTGATGCTGACCAAAGTGGTGGAAGAGATCTCATGAACAAGCATTTTAAACCCGCAGTCTTCACCCTTGCCCGCGGTGCTGCTGCTAGGTGAGGGCTTTTCAGTGTATCAGGGGTGATTCTGAGTCTCAAGGGGCCAAAGGTACAGAAATAGCACCAGAAGCTTTTCGCAGTGAAAAGTGAGCAAAAATAAAGGTATGGAAAGAGCTCACTTTTCCTCATTGATTTTTCTGAGGTTTGAATCATGTTCATCTTTTGCCAGAAGCCATTTTGTCCTTATTTTATTCTTAGGTGGCTGAGCATTTGAACATATTAGAGCATCACTTTGCATTCTGTGTGGTTCACTGAGCAGACACCCTTTTATGTAAAGCAGGAGCTAGTAGAAGATTCTTTGCTACAGGGTTTTCTCACAAATATCCTGCATCTGAAGATACTCTCACGCTCCCGGGTCTGTTAATTGTCCTAAAAAATCACCACAGCCACCATCTACTCATCAAAGTCCTTCAGTTCTTTAAAAAAATTTTTTTTAACATTTATTTATTTTTGAAAGACAGAGAGAGACAGATCATGAGCAGGGGAGGGGCAGAGAGAGAGGGAGACACAGAATCCAAAGCAGGCTCCAGGCTCTGAGCTGTCAGCACAGAACCCGACACAGGGCTCGAACCCACGAACTGTGAGATCATGATCTGAGCTGAAGTTGGACACTCAACTGACTAAGCCACCCAGGCACCCCAAGTCCTTCATTTCTCTCTGCCCTCCTCCAAAACACAGTTTCAACCAACTATCCTATAGTCCTATAGACTCAAGAATGAGGTATGGTGGCTTTTAGTCATAAAGTACAAATGGGTAATTATAGAAGAATTAAGTTCTAATGCAAAAATTATGTCTTAATGCATTGAATGTTGCTGTAACTTTTGGGGCAAGATGTAATTTTTTTCAGACTGCCTTTCCTGGGAAATGGGGTTTCAAGACAAGCTACTTAAAAAAAAGTTACTTAAAAATGAGCAGAAGTTTAAGTACTCTGTAATAGAAAGGAAAAATTGAGAAAACCTTCTAAATGTGGATTCTGGCTGGTAATTAGAATTCCGCAGGAACTGTGAAGCAGTTGTGGATGTCTAAGAAAATGAACAAGGGTGATAATGGGCAGATGAATGGTCCACAGAAATTTTTCAGAAAGCCACACATTGCTGTGAGTTCCCAGAGTTCCCAAGAAAACTCCCAGACATGAGGATTTTAAAGAGGAGATAAATGTCCCTCAATACATCTTTTTAGATAAATAATAAAAACAAAACAAAATCTTTTTCCTTTATTGCAAATCAGCGCTAAGCCTGCTAAATGGAAACTACTGGTCTAGAAAATAAAGGAATTGGAGTTGGCAGTGAGATGTAATTTTTCCATGAAGATCTTAGGAATCCAGAGTCGACACAGTGGAATGTTAGCTATTGTTTATGACTGTATGTAGCTGTGACAGCTTATAAATAATAAATGCTTGCTTCATCTTCTATCCAAGTGCCTGGGATGTGGGATGACATTAAAAACGTTGTCTCTTTCTCACTGACAGTTATGTGAGGAGTCTTAGGAACAATCAAGGTGGAAACCAACATTCCTCCCTCTGAAACACCATGTTCATGCCATTGGCTACAAGAAAACAAGCTAGGACGGTTGTGTTCTGATGCATTTGGAGGTTTCATTAAAATTCTCAAATGAGAACAAGAGAAAACAAGTAGGGATACTATTTACCAGCAATATTATCCCTAGAGTTCAGAGTATATAATTGCATGGAAGTATCAGCCAGGCTCCAAATAGGAAGTACTTTGAGTTCTTCTTGAGATTTAGTGCCTGGTTGAGAAGGTCCTCTGACTGTGTGTGGTTTAAGTGCCGTTTCTGAACAGGAGGGGGCATCTGCTCGGAGGCCTTATTCTGACCCCTGGCTCCCACTGCCATGAGTACAGTCTGTCCTGCCTACCTGTGGGCATCTTGCTTGGCACTTGCCAGGTTGCTGGGCATCACCCGGCGCATTGGATAATGTCTAGATCCGGCCCACGCCTATGATTTGAGGTTCTTACATTTTGCATCTCTCTCATTTCAAACTTGAGTCTTTTCCAGTTTGCTTCTTGGCCTTTAGAAAGCCCGAGATGGGGCGTCTGGGCAGCTCAGTGAGGTAAGCCTCAGACTTTGGCTCAGGTCATGATCTCACAGCTCATGGATTTGAGCCCCGCATTGGGCGCTGTGCTGACAGCTCAGAGCCTGGAGCCTGTTTCAGATTCTGTGTCTCTGTCTCTCTTTCTGCCCTTCCCCCCACCCTGTCTCTCACAAAAAGAAATAAACATTAAAAAAAAAAAAAAGAAAGAAGGCCCTAGAAACTTCAGTTGCCTTCTCTGTACCACCTGAGAGTATATAGGTCCCTTAGGCTCCCGTGGGTCCACCCATAAGTTCTGTTTTGATCACCTAAGCACCATGTCCCTGCACTGTCAGGCTCCCTTGAGGCAGCTTACACTCTTTCCAGGATATTCCCTGGAAAGGCAGGCCCAGCTGACTTTCCCTGTTATTCTGCCAAGCCTCCTTGGGGGTCCTATTATTTCACTTCCTGCAACCACGGCCCAGAGAAATAGGATATTAGAGACTGTATCAATGACCCAGGTAGCACGTTAAACTGGGTCTTGCATCCTCCAAATCCTTCCCTTCCTTCTCCGCCTTGTGACTTAATTTTATAAACCCTCAGAGGTCAGTGCTCTAAACTTTTTTTTTTTTTCAATTCAAAATATAACTGTCTTTCACCTTAGTCCCTAGCTCTGACTCATCTAATGCACTTTGGCTCTTAGAGGATTATTTTCCCTTTGGGTATAAAAATGTTTTATTTGCAACTCAACACTAGACAATGACTTCTTTGTTGCAGGAGGTATCTGCGCTCCTTAAATCCAGGGAACTTAGCAGCACACTCATGGCTCAGCTTTACTTACCAGTGGAAAGGATAGCAACACTTTCAAAGATGAGAGGTGGGTGAAGAAATTTAATATCAAAAATATTCTACTACATTTGTAGTTATAATTTATATTGAATTTGTGTTGTATTTATATAAGTCTTCATAGTTTATGAAATGTTTTCATGCATGTCATCTTGAAGCAGTACAGAATAAAGGTCAGAAACCCAAATCTTGGACCTGAGATTTGGTCATGGGTTCAGCCACTCAATAGCAATGTGTTGTTGGATGAGCTAATTTAATCTTCCTCATCTGTAAAATAAAGATGAAGGGCATAGTAACAGCGTCATACTTGTAAGGCTTTCAGCATTAAATAAGGCTTCATTTGTGAAAAGAACTTCGCATAAAGGCTGTTGCCCATTATTTAGGGTTGGCATGACTCCTACTTCAAGGAACTGAGGAATATAAATAAGAACCACACTCTTGTTCATACCATCGGTATTCATCTCTTTGGCCTTTCCTTCTGTCTGGTTTGTTCATCCTCCAGCCTTAGTTGTGGATTTCCATCCTTTGTCTAGAGTTGGGTGAAGAAAATGGAGGTCCTCCATTGCCACGATGTTTGGCATATCACTTGGGCCAGTATCAATATGGTCATTCCACATGCCCCTGTGCTTCTGCTAGGCTAGGCAGGGCTTGGGGGCTTTGCCAGCTCACTCTGGGAACTTGTGAGCCCCAGCCCAGCGTGGCTACATGGGAGGCAGGGGGCACGGAGTGGTTCCAGTTCTCACTAAGCCTGCAGCCATGCACATGTCTCTGCGTCTTCTCTTTTTCACCCAGTGACATTCCTTTTCTTCTGTCCTCCTCTGGGACAACTGATATAATCTCGAGAAGTTCACACTTCAGGAACAAAGGCTAGGAAGGGGTATTGGTGTTGGAACATTTCTGCTTCTGGGGGGCACCTCCTGTGTATAAGTGAAGGTCTGCTACAGCAAAAACAAAGCATATGTTAATATCTCAATAAATCATCCCAATATGCGCTGAACACGTGGAAGCAGTTATTGTAGTTATTCCATGATATGATGGAAGGATAAAAAATTTTGAATTATACTTTCATTACTTAGCTTAAATCCAGTGAAGGAGTTTTAGGAATAAACATTTTGATAATATCAAAAACAAGGAAAGGGCACCTGGGTGGCTTAGTTGGTTGAGCATCCAACTTTGGCTCAGGTCATGATCTCCTGGTTCATGAGTTCAACAGCTCAGAGCCTGGAGCTTGCTTTGGATTCTGTCTGTCTCTCTCTCTCTCTCTTTCTGGCCCTCCTCTGCTCATACTCTCTCTCAAAAATAAATAAGCATTAAAACAAATTTAAAAAAAAAGAAAATGAGGAAAGACATCAGAGTTAATTGTAAGCTATTTGTCAGGCTTGTAGAAAGAAGAAAAAGGAATCATTCCAATACTGAAAATTTAAATGACTTTAGGAGTTGTCCTAGTAATTGGAATGAACTTGGAAATCTATAACTGGGTTTCTTTGATCATTAAAGATGGAAATGCAAATATACACAGAAACAAAAATTTGGAAGACACCCTAAATTATATATAGAAGTGGGAGAGAAATTCATAGCTAAGGGTGAAAAACTCAGATCTATAAAAGAAAAGTATAGACATATGCATCAAAAATTAAAAATAATTAAATACAGATTCAGAGGAGTATGTGCACCCCACTGTTTATAGCAGAATTATCAATAATAGCCAAACTATGGAGAGAGAACCCAAATGTCCATTGATTGATGAATGCATAAAGAAGATGTGGTACACACACACACACACACACAAACACACATACACACACACGGTGGAATATTACTCAGCCATCAAAAAGAACAAACCCTTGCCATTTGCAATGACATGGATGGAGCTAAAATGTACTGTGCTAAGTAAAATAAGTCATTCAGAGAAAGACAAATACCATAGACAAATACCATCTATGTGGAATATAAGAAAAAAAAAGATGAGTACAGAGGGAAACAAACCATGAGAGATGCTTACTGATAGAGGATCAACTGAGGGTTGATGGAGAGGGGTAGGTGGGAGATGGGCTGTATGGGTGATGGGTACTAAGCAGGGCACTTGTGGTGAGCACTGGGTGTTGTATGTTAGTGATTAATCACTGAATTCTATTCCTGAAACCAATATTCTACTGTGTTAAGTAAAATTTAAATTCAAAAAGTAATAAAAATAAAAAATAATTGTGATATCTGATAACATAAAGTCAAAAATAAATGATGGATTTGGAAGAAGTATTGGTAATACATAAGACAAAGGGTTTATACACATAATTATACATGGAACACTTAAAACTTGAAAATGGCCAGGAGGAAAATGAAAAAGTATGTGTTCAATAAATGCAGAAAAGTTGACATGATATATTTGTTCACCAGCATCAGACTCACAAAATTGAACAAAGAAGCATGGGAATGTAAAGTTCCATCTTGGGAGACACACACACAAAAGAATATATTCATACATTGACAATAGGATTTGTGACATCTTTCTGGAAAGAAGCATGACAATTCCTACTAAAAATAAAATAAAAATTGTAGATACCTGTCGACCTAGCAATTCCACTGATACAAATACTTTTCATAGAAATAAAAAGTCAACTCCAAAGGGAAATATATACAAGAATATTTATCACCATGTTGTTCATAATAGTTAAATAAATTATAACAAACTCACAGGAAAGCTATGCATCTCTTAAAAGGAAATGAACTAGAACGATATCAGTGATCTCAGGAGGGTTTCCACGAAATGTTATTGACTAAGCAAAGAAATGCCTGCAATACAATCTAATTCTTATAAAACAATAACAAGTCTCATTTCAGCGATGGGTATAGGTGTATATTTGTGAATAGAGAAAGCCACTGTCGATTTTAACATGGGCTACCCAGAGGGGTGGTGATAGGGTTTGGGGAAAGGAAAGATACTGAAGGGAAAGCAAGGAAAAAATACCTAGACCAAAATCAGATGTACCGTCCTCCACAAAAACACACACACACACACACACACACACACACGCACACACACACACAGAAATTAAAGGGGAAAAAAGGATAAATTTAGTTCTGTGTACACTGACTTATATGAATGGCCCAAAATATTCTGTCAAGCTTCAATTTACAGAATAATGCATACAGTTTACTATCTTTGTTAAAACAAGTAAATCATCACATATATGTGTATATATGTTTCTGTATGTGTGTGTGTATTCATGCACACACATTGTGCAAGGGAAAATATACACAGCTTAATGTTGGAGCAAGCACAGGATTATGTCTGTATTATTTCATTATGCATTGTTTGACTTCTTACATGCAGCTTGAATGAATTTAAAATTTTCTTTTTTAGAAATCTTTCTTTTTCTTTTTAAAGTTTATTTATTTTGAGAGAGAGTGAGTGCGAGCAGGGTAGGGACAGAGAGAGAGGTAGAGAGAGAGGGAGGAGAGAAAATCTCAAGCAGGCTCCATACTGTCAGTGAGGAGCCTGATGTGGGGCTCAAAATCACAAACCTATGAGATCATGACCTGAGCTAAAATCAAGAGTCTGAGGCTTAACCAACTGAGCCACTCAGGCATCCTGAATTTTAAATTTTCAATAATAATGCCTAACTTCTGTATGGCCTCTAGATTCTATAAATCCGTAGACTCCATCAAGTAATGCTCCAAACTTATCTTACCTAAGCCCAACTCTGATCTTACCCCAAAGTAAAATTTATTTTCCTTACGCTTAGTGATTGCTACGATGCTATTTCCCTATTTATCTTCTCACCTATTTCTCATCAGTAGCCTGAGAAGGTATTATGATCCTCATATTTATATATATGGAAGAAGGAATCAGGGGCTCAGTGACTTGATAGATGTCATAGAGGTAAATAGGCCCCTCAATCCAGTTCTCAGATTCTATTTTTTTTCCTTTCAATTATATCACAAATGCTGCTAAGGAAGTGCTTTCCTAAAATCCAACACTTGCTCAAGTGATGGGTAGATGAATATAAGGCTATTTATGCCACATAGTGAAATTCTCCCTCTGTGGTTGTCAAGATATCATTTATTTATTTATTTTTTCCTAATATCTGATGCCTTCTTTTCTTCCTCCTGCTTGGCTAAATTCTGCTATTTGTGAAATCATTTGGAAGGCTTCAAAAGAAGACTCAGTCCTATTAGCTGCCTTCTGTTTCAAGTAAAATAGCCTGATTCTTAAGAAAGTACATGATCAAGGTTTTCACAGTCTGAGTGCTGAAGAAATAAGATGAACAACACTAATAAAAAGGCTTCAGAGCCGCAGGCTACTACAGTGAAAGAAACAGGAAAAATAACCAAAATAGAAGGTTGGTATGGTCTGAATGTTTGTATTCTCCCCAAATTCATGAATTGAAACCCTGGCCCGCAGTGTGGTGGTATTTGGAGGTAAGGCCTTTGGGAGGTAATCAGAGCTAGAGTAGGTCATGAGAGTGGGGTCCTCAAGATGGAATAAATGCCCTTATACAAAGAGGAAGAGACATGAGTGCTGTCTTCCTCTGCCACAAGAGAATATAACTGGAAGCCTGCGTCCGAAAGACGGGAGAAGTGCCCTCACCAGATCCTAACCTGCAGGCACCTTGATCTTGGACTTCCCAGGACTCCTGAATAGTGACAACTAAATGTTTGTCATTTGGGGTGCCTGGGCAGCTCAGTTGATTAAGTGTCTGACTTTAGCTCAGGTCACGATCTCACAGTTCGTGGGTTCAAGTCCCGCACGGAGCCTACTTTGGATTCTCTGTCTCTGTCTCTCTGTCTCTCTGCCCATCCCTTGCTCATGTGCTCTCTCTCTCAAAAACACATAAACATTAAAAAAATGTTTGTTGTTTAAGTCACCCAGTCTGTGGCGTTTTGTTAGAGTTGCATGAATAGACTAAGACAGAGGTGTAACTAGTGAACAGAAGTTGCTGATTCAACCAGTCTTTTTACATTTGCTATTAGGCATTGTAGGACTGTTGTGCATACATGTCTGTGCTTTTATTTCCTAAATCATAAATCATTGTTGTGGTGGGCAGGATTCTACGATGACCCCCAATTAGTCATGGCCTGTGTATAATCCCATTGCCTTGCTTGGGAATTGCTTTTAGCCAATAGCGTATAGCAAAGGTGGTGGG
The DNA here is from genome assembly GCA_004023845.1 of Helogale parvula. NCBI lineage: Eukaryota > Metazoa > Chordata > Mammalia > Carnivora > Herpestidae > Helogale > Helogale parvula. The sequence goes on from PJEM01004702.1 coordinate 58,605, forward strand.
ATAGTGATCGCATTAAAAAAAAAATATATATATATATATACACATATATATAAAACTGTTAGCAGCCCAGAGAGAGATTCTCCTGCTGGCCTATAGGAATGAGTAAGTTGCCATGTTGTAAGAGAACCACATGGCAAGGTATTGTGGGTGCCCTCTGGGAGCTGACAGTGTTCCCTCCTGAGATCCACCAAAGAAACCCAGGGACTGAAGTCCACCGACAGCTGCATGAACTTGGAAGAAGACCCTAAACTCCAGAAAGGAGTGCCAGTCCAGTGACATCTTGATTGCAGCTTCGCAGGATACAGCTACCCAGTGTCTGGGACTTCGGGCCAGTGGAAACTGGGATAAGAAATGTGTTTTGGTTTAAGCCACTAAGTTTGTGGTAATGTGTTATGCACCAATTGAAAATGATTACAATATGTAACAAGCACAAACCATGATGTCATGGAAGATACTCTGGAACATAGGAGACTCGGCTTTGTTCCTTACGTTCCAGTGAACTTGCAGTGGGGCATCAGGCAAGTCACACAACCTTTGGAAGCTTCAGTGACCTGCTCTGTGAAATGAGGGCCTCTTCAAGATCTCTTTAAGGTCTATTTTTTAGAATAATTTTTTAATGTTTAGTTTTTTAATGTTTACTTATTTTGAGAGAGAGAGAGAGAGAGAGAGAGAATGAATGAATGAATGAGCAGGGGAAGGGCAGATAAAGAGGGAAACAGAGGATCCCAAGCAGCCTTTGCACTGACAGCACAGAGCCCAATGCGGGGCTTGAACTCATGGACCATGAGATCATGACCTGAACCAAAGTTGGATGTTTAACCAACTGAGCCACCCAGGTGCCCCAATATTCTCTTTTTTTAAAATATAATTTATTGTCAAGTTAACTAACATACAGCATATATAGTGTGCTCTTGGCTTTGGGGATTGATTCCCCCGATTCATCACTTACATACAACACGCAGCGCTCATCCCAACAAGTGCCCTCCTCAATGCCCATCCCCCATTTCCCCCTCTCCCCGCCATCAACCCTTAATTTGTTCTCTGTATTTAAGAGTCTCCTATGGTTTGCCTCCCTCTCTGTTTGAAACTATTTTTTTCTCACTCTCTTCCCCCATGTTCTTCTGTTAACATTTCTCAAGTTCCACATATGAGTGAAAATACGATATCTCTCTTTCTCTGCCTGAGTTATTTCACTCAGCATAATACCCTCCAGTTCTGTCCACGTTATTGCAAATTGCAGGATTTCATTCTTTCTCACTGCCAATTAGTATTCCATCCTCTGGCTACTGTTCACACTAATTACTATGGAATTTTTAGCCATAGCAAATATATCAAATACCCTATCAAATACATATGATTGTCATATATTAAATTTTTAAAAAAAATTTAAACTCATTTTTGAGAGAGCACAAGTGGGGGAGGAGCAGAGAGTGGACAGAGGATCAGAAGCAAGCTCTGTACTGAAAGCAGTGAGCCTGATGTGGGGCTTGAACTCATGAACCATAAGTTCATGACCTAAGCCAAAGTGAGACGCTCAAATGACTGAGCTACCCAGGAGCCCCATCATTATATATTTTAATTTGGTTCACTTATTGTCATTTTCACCCTCTCCCCACATCTGTTAAAATTAGCATCTTCAGATTTTGATTTAAGAACTCAGGGAGAGGTCTAAGGACCAGTTCAGACAGGTGTCTAAAAAAATTGTGTAATAGACATTATCACCTTTGAGAAATTTCATTGTAAAATTGAGGGGTAAGATATAGCTAAGGTCAAAAAAAAAGGAGGGGGAATGGGAATTTTGTTTTCCAAAACATTTTCAGGAATGTGAAAGATGGGTTAGATGGCATCTGTGCCTCTACGTCTGGAACATTGCACCTGTGGGAAAACAGAGCAACCCCCAGCCTTCCCTCCCTGGAGAGAAGGGCACTCATTCCCCAGGTGAGCCTCTTGTGTCAGAGGGCAGCACGTGCCCATCACCATCAGTCATGATGCTGGTGGTTCCGCAGGCTCGTCTTAATGGTGTGCACTTGTTCATGCCTCAAAGAGAGAAGGGAACAACGAGAGAGCCACCAACAGTTTTATTGTACTTTGTCGCTATTATGAAAGCATCGTAGTTCATATTTAGTATAAGTAATGAGCCTTGGAGAGGCAAAGCCCCATGCTGGCCAGGGTAAATGGTATATTCCTTCCTGATCCCACAAGGCGCTGCAAACAAAGGAGACTTCTGCTATAAATAGGACCTGGGTCAGGAAATGCCTCATGCAAGTATTAATAATCGATGTGCCACACAGACAGTGCAAGGTGAGGGCTGGGGCAATTATCATCCAGTTAGGGAAGCCGGTGAAATTCTGGGGAAATGAAGACATGATTTCCTTTGCTCCAGGAGGCAGTTGGTGTGACCAGATGAAGGAATTCTTTTAATTTAATTTTCCCTCTTGGCATTGACTTAGCTCTGCAGTTGACACAGGAGTCCTGGAGCTTACTCTAGGAAGTCAGCCCTCTGGAGTTAGCCATCGTTTGCAAACTCACCACGAGACTGGGAGCAAAGCTGGAAGACAGGGCTGCCAAAGCCAATCGCTGCAACCTGTGGCAGGCTCACCCAGCACCCTAGGAGAGAGGACCCTCCCCCTCGGTCGTCCTCGAAGGCGCACCGCTGCCGCTCTCCCACACCTGTCGCACCTCTCAGCCTTGGCAGAATGAAATGAGGAGACAGCCGGAGTCATTATAGTTCCTGTGTTTGAAGGTAGCCCCCATGAAAAACAAACAAACAAATCTGGTGAGTTTCATGTTTCTTTTAAGTGTACAGAAATGCAGCTGCTAAGTGGTGTAGGAGATCAAAGGAGCCTTTTAAATTCAGGACACCAAAGTGTTCTTCCTGGCTTGATCTTTGGTGGAGATTTTGTTAGAAAACTTTAGAAGGGAGTTGCAGAAGAGGGTTCGTTCTATCAAACTTGTCTGAATTGTGAGAAGTCCTTTATAAGGCTCATTAAGTGTCTTCATTGCTGATCTCTGGGGAAAATGTGATGGTGTAGAGCCCCTAGGTTGTATTTCGGGTGGTGAGTTAAGTGCATAGTTGAAAAACATTTGTTTAATAAGGTAATGTGATTGATTGCTGTTGTCAGTTTCTTAGAGACCAAGATTATATTCTGAAGCATCCGGGAATTTCAGTGCTTTCAATGAAACAAAGTTAAGCTTAGTCCCCAGGTTTGAAGTTGCATCTTAAGATATAAAGATATTATGTAGGTAAAACAACTGCTATATGATTGTCAGAGTACATTGCATGATTTTAAATAGCTCAGCCTCCAAAATGATTGGGGCAAACGAAAGTGAGTATTTATTGTTTTCTGTCAGTACCTTAGTAGTTACTAATTTTCTTAACAGTAAGGGAGTGAAAAATTACTTTGTTGTTGTGGATTACAATAATAAAAACGAATGATGGTATTTAGATACTCAAGTTTTCTGCACATAAAAAATCTTATATTTTTAAAGTTATTGTTTCAATTTTATTTTGACTAGAATTGGTTAAATGAGTGGTTTGTGAATGGTTTTAACTTTAGAGTCATTTTTCTTTAATGTGACATGCTTTTAATGACTTCTTGGTCATGTCACCTTTCTACGCAGCAACAGGAAATTTAGAAATATGCGATATGGATAGAACTAACATTGCAAATGTGACTTATAATATACATTTTAGTTATCATTGTTGATAGTGTTTGTATGTGTGATAAGATCTATCTTGGGCATTTCTGAGATTTTGTTTCCCATTTGTTATCTAAACTAAACTAGTTGCTTTTGGCTAAGGTTTTCACCCCCCGTGGCTAAAATAATATATCTAAAAAATTAATTTTCACCTAGAATTGTTTTAATCCACAAATGTATTTGAGAACTCTTTAACTCCTAGTTATCTGGGTCAACTTTCAATCCTATTTTGATAGTTTTAAGAGGCTTGCTGAGGAGGGGGAAAGAGAAAGTGAAGAGGCTCTTAATTAAATAATGTATAAAGGTTAAACATCAAACACTCGTGACTGTTATCATCATCATTCTAAATCCCAGCTGACCCTAGGTATTGATCTCTTCCTCCAATAAATGCTAACCTCCTCCGTGTATTTTTTTCTTCCGTTGACCTGATTTTCATTTTCTTAGCCTCTGGGGATGTAGCTTCATAAAAGGTAGGTTTGACGTAGGTTTTCATTTGGGATACAAACCAGAATTTGGAATTGGAATTAAATACCAGAGGAATTCCCACCGGGTCCTGGTTGGGGTATATCCTCAAGGTGGTCTTGTCAAAGTACTGAGCAGCGGTAGTGTTGATGGGTTCAACGATGAAAGGCAGGTGCACGTCTAACTGCAAGAGAAACTTTGGTTTTTCAGTGATGTGTGTGGAATTTCTAAAAATGAAGCTTTAACAAGAGTTTATTATAGTAATTCAACAAAAAGCTGTTTTTATTTATTTCCTGCCCAAATTTGAGGAATGATTCCCAACCATTCTAAATTGGTGATTGGAATCTGGTTTGCCTGGTTGGAAGGGAGCTGTGATTTTCTTCTGCCTTCCCCATGAAATGCCCCCATTTTTCTTGTTTTGGCGCCTTCTGGTGTAGGTTTAGGTGTTCATTTCTTAATTTACATTCAAAAATAATGCCATTCAATTTCTAAAATAGAGCCAAGCATATGTAAGTTAATTTTATTAGAAATTTCACAAGGTCCACAGGAGTTGAAAAATTCATCAAGATAGTTTTTTCTTATGTTCGTAGTAAAATACATGTCACTTTTGAGAAAAAAAATATTTTAAACATGGTGCATGTTCACTATAGATAGATCAGAGAAATAGAGAAGTATAAAGATAGTTTTTAAGGGGCACCTGGGTGACTCAGTTGGTCTAGTGTCCAACTTTGGCTCAGGTCATGATCTTGCCATTCATGAGTTCGAGCCCCCCATCGGGCTCACTGCTGTCTGCCTGTCAGCGCGGAGGCGACTTCAGATCCTCTGTGCCCCTTTCTCTGCCCCATCACCACTTACGCTCTCCCCAAAATAAATAAATATTAAAAAATGGTTTTAAAAACCACTCAGGCTCAGGAGGCAGAGAGAACTATTAAATATGGTATATATATCAGTATAAAGATACATATTTTTTAAAAAGTGGAATCATACTGTACACAAACTATATCCTGCCATTTTCCACAAATATTAATTATTTTCTAGCACTTGACTATTTTTAAGTAGCTACATAACTTTTTTCACTAATTCAGTTTCTGTTATTAAACTTGCATAATTGTCTTCTCTTCTTTTGAGATTTTGGTCTTTGGATACATCATATATGAATGTGGAATGTAAGAATTCTCCTAATGATAGAGCATTTACTAGGTACTTACTACCTGATCCTGAATAGCCTCATATTTAAAACTTAAAACTTGTAATGACAGATCATTGTTGTTAAATGTAGATCATTAGGTAGCTACATAATATTCTATTAAATGGATAAATCTTAATTCTTTAATATTTTATCTTCCTGACATTTAAGATTTCATTTTAGAGTAAGAGGATATAACAAGATTTGCTTGCTACAGTGCATTTTACATATTGAAAACACAAGTTCTCCCCGGGTGAGCAGGGCAGATGGATACTATCTCAGAAGGGAACAGCACCTTTTTGAAGTGTGTGTGCGCACGCACGCACACACACACACGCACGCACTTCACACAAAGTCCTTGCACGTCCTTGTGGTTGCCTTGTCTGTAGAGCATCAGAAACCCAGACTGTGTAGGGAGGAAAAATACTCACCAAGGTCAGTAGAAGCATGGTGTAAATACTTCTGGACCCTGGAAATTGGGATGGAGCTGTGCAAATCGGTCACCTTCTGGCAGCAGAAATCTGAGAAGGGGTTGTGACCAGTGCCCAACTGGACCACGGCTGAGGCCAAGGGACATTCTCAGTACCGCTGTCTGTGTTAGAAAACACCTGGCCGAACTCTCTTTTTATTGAGACTGAGTGCCGCAGAGTTCAATAACATGATTAAAAAATATGAGAGGGAAAGTAATCTGGCCATCCTCTGTTTGGTGAGATTGTGGGGTTATGGATGATGATTATTTTCTGAAAAGTAACTGCAATAATATTTTAATAAGCAGAAACATGAAGGTCATCCTTAAATAAGAAAAAAATCTGCTGAAGGTTTTATATTCATTTGTACTCTTACCAATATAATTAAGATCTTTCTTGCCTCTTTTCAAATTTACCTTTTTCTTCATTACTGAAGGCACCTAATAGACAGATATTAATAGTTCTATTTTCCTTTTGAACTGAAGTCCCCAGTGACGGTCACCTTTTGGTTTACCACCCACAAGTTGGTTAGGTATGGCGGAAAGGGGAGAAAGATTGCTTAGTCACCCAGATTTTCTCCCTTCCTGGAGTAGTGACACCACAAGCCACACCTGAAACAACTCTTTTCATCTCAAAAATTTCCCTCCTTGCTCTGGTTAGAGAATGTCAGTGACTGGGCAACCAAGGTTATGTGATCTGGCGGGCCAGATCCGATTAATGTTTTTAATTGTGATTTCAAGATGTAACACACCCAGGGAGATTTGTTCCAGATGGATGCAGTACAAAATGAAAAATAAAATAAAACCCCCTCCAAGTTCAATATTGTTCTGAATACTTCTTTGAGGCATCAGCAGGTTTTAAATCATTGGAAGATGGGCTGAAGGCATTCTCTGCATCATTATGCCTTTCCAAGTTATTTGAAATAAGTTTTAGCTTTAAAGGCTTTTCTCTGTAGCTCTATCTTCTCCCTGTTGTTGGTAATCTCACCTATTAAGAAGAAGTAACAGATAAAGGTAGATAATTCATAATGTGAATGATTATGACTCTTAAGAGTATTTTATGTGACATACACAGTATTTTCTCTTAGTGCATAAAAAAAATTCTGTCTTTGTGTGTGTGCATCCTTTAGAAGGTCAAAGACAGTAAAAAAAACTTTGGAAAATAATAAATGTAAAAGTATATCAGCAAACCATTAAATAAAAGCTAAGGAAACAGATACATTTGTGTATATATACATAAGTTATTGGGATATTTAAAAATATAAAATAAAAAAGTTTACTTATGCCGTGATTTCTGATAGTTATTAGATTCCTTATTTGATACATATTCTATAAAGTAGAAATAAATAATTGAAATGGCTCTTAGAGTCTGCAAGCACAAACAAATTTGGGGGAAAGATATTTTCAAGAGTAAATTAATTTGGATCTAGGTCAGTGAAGATTTCACACACACACACTGGGTTTACAAATTGATGAGTTTCATCTTGGTGCTCTTGGTTTAATAACTAGTTCTTACAACCCACAACTAAGAACATAGTTTTACATATTAAGATCTGCTTTGTATCTAATGCAATTTTAGTTTGTGGTTGTTGAGGATACTCAGGATTTATCCCAAGAGTATTTCAATTGTGAAAACACAATGAAAAACCTAGTGTGATTCCTTCTCTTTGATTTTGTAATCATTTGCCTGGATTTAGGTAGCCTTAGAAAAATAAAAACGTCCTTAAACTCTCTCTAACAATACAGAGGGGAAAAAGAATGCATCATAATCAGGGGCATTAGGTGTTTGAGTAATAAAACTCTGTTTAGGAAATCTGTTCCATGTTAAATCATCATCTAGAATGCAGAAGATTAATTGGGTTGTGTATGAATTAGGAGGTGTGGATTTTGTTTTATGTGATCAGATCTTGGGGAAAATTTACACACACATACAAGATGAAAACTTAAGAAAGTTACTAAAGGATATGCTTAAAATATGCACACCTCAGGCAGTTTAAAACAGGCCCCTTCCTGGCTACTTTAAGCTCCACGTTTAGGTAAATCCATGAAGCAGTTTGCCATTCAATTCTTCCTACTGGAGATTCCATGATCTCTAAAACAAAAGGAATAATATAAATCTGTTTCAAATGTTAAGTCCATGGACACTACCATTGAGGCTTTGTTCCCAATTTAGATTTTTTTTTAATGTTTATTTATTTTTGAGAGAGAGAGAGAGAGAGAGAAAGAGAGAAACACGAGTGGGGGAGGGGCAGAGAGAGTAAGGGATGGAGAGAGAGAATCCTAAACTGGCTCTGCACTCTCAGCTCAGAGCCAGATGTGTGGCTCCATCCCATGAACCATGAAGTCATGACCTGAGCTGAAATCAAGAGTTGGTTGCCCAACCAACTGAGCCACCCAGGCAGGCGCCACACCCCCAGTTTAGATTAAAAAGTAATTTTTTTAATGTTTATTTATTTTTGAGAGAGGCAGAGAGACAGAGCATGAGTGGGGGAGGGGCAGAGAGAAAGAGAGAAGGAGAGAGAGAGAGAGAACTGTCAAGCTGTCTGCGCAGAGCCTAGTGCAGGGCTGGAACTCATGAACTGTGAGATCATGACCTGAGCTAAAGTTGGATGCTTAACTGAAGGAGCCACCCAGGTACTCCTCAGTTTAGATTTCTATATTCAGTTAAAATCACATAGATGTGACAAAGAGCGCAAGCATCTTTGGTTAAATAAACTAACTATTTGAGCCTACTGGGAGTAGTTGCCTTCAGTTATTAAAGCTAATCACATTAGGAGAATGATTTGTTTATAGTATCTTGGAGTAAGTGTGGAGAGATAGGAATCTTGGCGACCTGGGCATTGCCCTGCAATTGTTGCAGTCAGCAAATTTATTTCTTGCAGGCACACGTGTTGGGCTTGCTCTTTCTTTACCTCAAAGTTCCTGAGCTTCTCTTTGAAAGCAAAGTGTTCAGCTATATAGCTATCCACAGAATAGATATTTGAACATAAGGGTGATTCAGGATGCTAATAGAATACGAACTGTTGTAAGTCGTTCTTTCGGTCTGAATATAGTTGCTAAAATCACAGTGCTGTTTGATTTTCGTACAGGAAAAGAAAATATATGCCAGTATCTTTTTCTTTTAATACGTCTCTGAAGGATTGGAGGAAACTTCCTGACTTGCATGGTTGAAAGGATTCGATTTGTGTAGACCACAGGTTATGTTTAGATGTGAGTTGGAAATTTGGGGGAAAACAGCCTGGTTATTTTCCCATTCCCTGTAGTGTTAATTTTTGTTGATTCGGTTTTCTTGGTCTTTGGGTACAGTAGTTGTGTGCTAAAATTCACTAGCAAAACCTTTCTCTGTATAATAGGCTCCCTTCTCTACAGTTTTGCCCTCTCTAGTTAGCAGGGGTCAAGTGCAGTCCAGAAGCAGACCATCCTCCTTCTGACTTATTGTCAGAAGGTCAACAGTAGCCTAACCTATGTCACAATGCCTACACCATTCACTTCACTTCATCGTATCACTTAGGCATTTTATCATCTCACATCATCACAAGAAGAGAGATGCATATTTAGAGAGAGAGGCCATGGTCACATAACTTTTATTTATTTATTTAATTTATTTATTTTTGAGAGACAGAGAGAGACAGACTGAGCAGGGGAGGGTCAGAGAGAGATGGAGATACAGAATCCGAAGACAGGCTCCAAGCTGTGAGCTAGCTGTCAGCACAGAGCCCGACGTGGGGCTCGAACCCACGAACTGTGAGATCATGACCTGAGCTGAAGCTGGAGGTTCAACCTACTGAGCCACCCAGGCACCCCATAACTTTTATTATAGTATGTTGTTATAGTTGTTCTATTTTATTATTATTATTTGTTATTAGTTATTATTATTGTTAATCTTTTACTATGCCTAATTTATATATTAAACTTTAACATAGATATGTATGTACAGGATAAAACATAGTGTATATAAGGCTCGGTACTGCCCAGAAATCTGCTGGGGGCCTTGGAATGTAAGGGGAAACTGTAAACATTGAAACACCTTACCAGTTCTAAGTTGACAACACGGTAAATACGGACATCAGTATTGTTGTGGAGCGGCAAAAATTTCAAAGGCAAAGGTTTTTGGGGGCACCATTTGATTTGGTGGCATTGCAAGAGAAAGTCCCTTTGAGGTGATTGATTTTCGGCAGCACCTGTTGAATAAGAGTTGCCGAAGCTGCCCAACTATGGCTACTGTTTTCTTCAAGTCAGTCTTTTGTTGCCCACCTTTTGTCAGTCATGACTTCCGGAATTTATATTAAGTAGAAAAGTTAAAATTGAATGTGGGGTTAGAACATACTGATGGGGCTTAGGATGATGGGGGCTTCGGAGCTGATGGCCAACAAAGAATTCTTGAAGATGTCTTTGGTGCAAAAAAGGTGATTTCATTAAAGCACAGAATTGGACCTGTGGGCAGAAAGAGCTGCACTGGGGTTGGGCTGGGTAACTGGTTCTATGCCTTCAAGTTGGGAGGGGGTTAGGATAGAGTAAGCCTCTAAGGAATTTTGGAAGCAGGGTTTCCAGGACCTTGAGGGGCTAGTGGCTGTTAGGAAAATGCCATTTATTACTGTTTAGTGAAGCCTGAGTCAAGAGACCCTTCAGGTATGAGTATAATTGGCAGCATATATCTTGGGGGAAGTTGAGATAAAGGAAGTTTCCAAAGGAATTTTTATATATTAAAATAGACTTACAAGGTCCTAGGGGCTTAGGATAATGTGAAGCCAATATTCTGTTTTGTCCCCAGCAAAGTGTCAATCATGGAGGCAGTGGAGCTCCTAGAGGGAGTTTCCTCTGCCTGTTTCAAGGTCTTGTCAATGGGCTGTAGGCAGCGAGGGAATTTAATTTTTCTTAAAAATTTTTTTAATGTTTATTTACTTTTGAGAGAGAGAGAGAGACAGAGAGAGAGAATGAATGAATGAGTAGGGGAGGGGCAGAGAGAGAAGGAGACGGAATCTGAAGCAGGCTCCAGGCTCCGAGCTGTCAGCACAGAGCTTGACATGGGGCTCGAACTCACAAACTATGAGATCATGACCTGAGCCGAAGTTGGATGCTTAACCGACTGAGCCTCCCAGGAGCCCAGTGAATTTAATTTTGCCTTAGCTTCCCACATCACCATGGCAAACCCTTAAACCCCTTTCCTTTGTTCTTGGGTAACCAGGAGTGTGCGAGGAATAGCATACATACTCCGCCTGGCGGTGGGCAGGCAGGGGCAACTATTAGCTTGTATTTTGCCCTTGGCTTGCCCCACACTCCCTCATCACATACTTTTATTCTATTTTTTTAAAGATGAGTATTTTGGTTTTTGATTTATGTAGATTTCCTCCTGCTCAAATCTCATTTTGCAGCTTGTCTCCATAGGTATTTATCAAAGTGGGAGCAAAATGAGAATTGCCAGAGGTGGGGCCCTGAGACCTGCCTTTTCAACAGGCATGTCTAGGTCAAGTCTGGGAGTTACTGCTTTAGGGTTTCTGGAGCCACCGCTTTGCTGTGAAGCACACCTCTATCCCACTCCCCACCACTCACACAGTAGATTTTTGTTTTGTTTTGTTTTGTTTTGTTTTGTTACCTGGCATTTTGACAAAGGGTTTCATGGGGGAAGAAATCAGCCTGGATGGCTAAGCCTGGATTGTCTACAAGTTTACTTTGTTTGGTGCACCACAGGTTAATGCAGAGCTGACATGTCACATGACTGATCTAATAATCCTGCATCATGAACGTGGGTAAAACAGTTATGGAGGGAAATTTTCAGGGCATTTCCTGAGTAATAAAAATAAGAGGTCAATTTTTCAACATTATCGTCACTCATTGTCATTACTGCCATCATTAGCAATGGCAGTTTAAAACAGCCTGCTTTTAAAGTTGAGCTAAAAGGTCTAAATGGTTTCTAGGTTGTGGGGAAGATCTTGACCTTGAGCTGATGGTTTGTACCAAAGAAATAGTCATATGTAAATGAGCTAGTGCTAAAATTTGATAATATAAAAGTCAGTCATTTGTACCTATGTTGTTTTCCAGGGGAAATTTTGGCTCTTCAGAAGCCAAAGGAATGGTTAAATATATAGGCAGCCCAAAGTAAACATAACACACAGCATCTTGATACAATACTGAAAAAAGTAGAATAAGGTGAAGAAACAGCTAGGAGGAGAGGCATAAGCTATTAAAATCTGCTAATCTGAGACTTTTAAAATATATAAATTTATGAATAAAAGGAACTACATGGGCTAAGCAAGATGTATATAGAGAATTGAGTAATGTGTGAGGCAAACATATTCCAGGAGAGCAGATGAGGTGAACTGTTGTGATCTTGGGGTTCCTGACATCAAAGAGCTCCCAATTACCAGTAGCCCCACAATTACAGTGCTATATAAAAAATGCCATTTTAGACACACAAATAAACATTAGAAGAGAAGGTACACCACATTCTCAACTTTGCTTGGGGAGGTTCTGGAAATTCCTTCAGAACAGATGATCCTAGAGGATATGGGTACTATACGCTCAAGAAATGTTTGCCTGCCATCATTATTGTTAACCTTCGTGACAATAGACCTGGGAATCAGGTGTTTTTCAGATTATTTTTTCACCGGGTTTAGTTTGACCTTAGTCTGTGGCTTTGGATATTGTAGTTTTGCTCACTCTCTTCCTATCCGTACATACTGAAGAAGAAGCGGTGTGATCCACTTGGTGTTTGATAAAATTCCCCCAATAATGCTGTTCAGTGTGTAGGTGTTAGAAATTCAGCGCCTTTAAGCAGGTAGCTCTGGAAATGGTGTTCAGTTCCAGCTTTTACATCTGGGAAAGGATGTCACGGAAGTAGATGTATTATATTTAAAGTTTAATTTGAGTTTAAAAAATAAGTTGAATAGACAGCGACTGTGGCTGCCAACAATACTGTGTGTCTTCCTATTCAGGAAAGCTGATGGTGTTGAGAGGCTGGATGGTTGGATTCTCTTTTGTTATTTCTCCCATAGCCATTTTTAATGTGATAACTAAGAAAGAAATGAAGAAAACACAGAATTTGCAAACACTGAAAAGTGAAGTAACATCTTGCATTTTAAGTAAGTAATCTGGGTGAGGTGCTTAGACTTTTAAATGCTAATTGAAAGAGAAACTTGGCTAAGAAGTTGCTTTGAGGCCAGTTGGGTGTTAAACCACACTGAGAGTTGAGGATGACTCTCTTGGAGGAGCATTTCCCTACAAGCTAAGAAAAGTTTGGAATGCTGACTTTACTTAAAATGTAAAAATATTTATTTATATTTGAGTGGGAGACAGAGAGAGAGAGAGAGAGAGAGAGAGAGAGAGAGAGACAGAGAGACAGAGAGACAGACAGACAGAGCACGAGCAGTGGAGGGGCAAAGAGAGAGGGAGACACAGAACTTGAAGCAGGCCCCAGGCTCTGAGTGGTCAGCACAGAGCCTGATGCGTGGCTCGAACTCACAGACCGTGAGATCATGACTTGAGCTGAAGTCAGATGCTTAACCAACTGAGCCACCATGCACCCCTAGAATACCGACTTTTAAAACAATGCTTGTTTAATGGAAACTTTTGTGTTAATTTGCCAAATTTAAATTTTAACAAGTAGAAAATCTTTTTTAAAAGTATTTATTTTTAATAATTGTTTTCAATTATAATTCACATGTAGTTTTACATTAATTTCAGGTGTAGTGATTCAGCAGTTCTGTACAATACTCAGTGCTCATCACGATCAGTGTGCTCTTAATCTTTACCTATTTCACCTACCTCCCCTCTGGTAACCCTCTGTTTGTTCTCCATATTTAAGAATCTGTTTTTTTTTGGTTTGTCCCCTTCTTTCTTTGTTCATTTTTTGTTTGTTTCTTAAATTCCTCATATGAGTGAAATCATATGCTGGGTGTCTCTCTTGATTGGATGGGGGCCCCCAAATGTGGCGCCATGATAGGGTGGAAGCCAATGGCACAAGCAGTGAAAATAACTCACCTGAGGCAGAATAGAGGAGATAGAAGTTTATTGAATACACTGAAAGGAGCAGGGAGCAGAGGAGAGGTTGTCTGCAGTGAGACAATAGGTGGGGGCGGTTTGGAAGAGGGAAGGTGAGGAGGTATGGGGAGGTGTCAAATTTGCCCTTTTATGGTAAATGTGCCTGGTTGTCAGTTAAGGCCTATGGCTGTTTTGAGGTGGGCATCCTGACGGGCCTGTCTGTATTCAGCCAGGTGCTTGCTGTGGGCCCTTTCTACATTCCACCGCTCAAGCCTATTTGTCTGAAAGCAGGCTGTGCATGTGGTATTTGTCTTTCTCTGATTCATATTTCACTTAGCATTATACACTTCAGATCCATCCATGTTGTTGCAAATGGCAAGGTCTTGTTTTTTATGGCTGAGTAATATTCCATCACACACACACATCTCTTCTTTACCATCTATCAATGGATGGATGCTTGGGTTGCTTCCATAATTTGGCTATTGTAAATAATGCTGCAATAAACATAGGAGTGCATGTATCTTTTCAAATTAGTGTTTTCATTTTCATTGGGTAAATATCCAGTAGTGGAATTACTGGAATTGTATAGTAATTGTATTTTGAATTTTGGGGGGAATGTCTATAATACTGTTTCCTACAGTGGCTGCACCAGTTTGCATTTCCACCAACAGTGCACAAGTTTCCTTTTTCTCCACATCCTTACCAACACTTGAAAGTCTTAAGCAGGGTCCACACCCATTGGGGAGCCCAACATAGGGCTGGATTCCATGACTGTCAGATCATGATTTGAACCGAAATCAAGTTAGATGCTTAACTGACTGAGCCATCTTTTTACGAGGAAGATCTAGCTAGAGTCATCCATATTTGTGGTAGGTTACGCACCATAAGATTTGAATTGTATCATGTAAGCAGCCTTGCCACCTAGTGGTGGTATATTAAAATTGCAGGCTTAACTTTAAGCTGAGTTAGGATCTTCTAAAAAATAGTAAATACTAAACAGTATAATAGAAAAGTAATGGAAAATATCATCTGACTTTTTCTTTAAAATTTTTTAATTTTTTATTTTTGAGAGAGAGAGAGACAGACAGACAGTCTGTTGGGGGAGGGGCAGAGAGAGAGGGAGACAAAGAAACTGAAGCAGGCTCTGGGTTCTTTATTGGACATGGTGTTCATATGCATGAACTATGAGATCATGACGTGAGCTGGAGTCTGGCGCTTAACTGACCAAGTCACCCAGGTGCCCCACATCTGACTTTTTCTTAAAAGATACTGTATGAATTATATGGTTAAAAAGATCATAGAAATCTCTGGCTTCTGCTGAAGCTAGAAAATAGTTCTTTTATTGGCAAAATCTCCTTCACGGATGGGATCTTTCTTATTAGATGTAGAGCACTGAATACTAAGAGAAAATTGAGTCTTTTTCTTGAAAGGTAAGTGAATAGAACACAGTCAAAGCATTGCATATGATATTTATCAAGCTTCAGAGGAAAAAAGAGATTGTCAGCCTTTGTCACTCACTAGAACAATACTCTCTATATTTATTAAGTCAATGATATGTAGCCCACAGAACCACAAAAGCAGGCTAATGTTCTTGAGACAAAAAAAGTCTAATATTTTAGCAAGAAATAAGTAAACCTGTGGTTGTTCTTTATTTTTCTTTGCTTGGCCCTTCTGACTGCTACTAAGTTTAGTGCCCTTTTCCCATCTACATTATTTTTAGCAGTAAGACTGAAATTTCTAATCAGCTAGACACCATCAGAATCTGTAGTTAAATTGTTGCTTTGGTATTATGCTTATAGAAACTGAGTTTCCCACAATTCAGAATAGTAAAAGCAAAAGCAAATATATAGTCTCTTAAACATGTTTCTTTGCATAAATCTTTAAGTATTTTAGCCACCCATCCATATCAAAGCACACAATTCCGTTCTCTTTTTCATTCACCTCATTATTTAAGAGCTTTCTTAGGGAAAAGCTGAGCACACTTGATGAATTGAGTGGTGCCACTCAAGTGTTACAGAAAAGTCTCTTGGGAGGTGAGCAGGCAAGTGTCACCCTGGACTTTTGACATTATTGGTGATTTCTTGAGAGTGAGTAAGGTATACTAGTATAGTTTTGTATACAGACCATCCCTACCCACCATTTCCACAATGAGACCCCCTCATAGAAAAAGCGCACCTTGCAAGGTACTGCCTAGATATGTTGCACAGATGACTTCCCAACTTGTTCAGTTGGTGGAGAGCCTGGACACTGGGGATTTCTTTGTAGCACAGCTTAGTAATGATAAAACAGACTTAGAATTATTAAATATACATTTAGAACACAATCACACATGATCTCAAACTAGATTTTCTTATAAACAAGGGGTAGCAGCAATCTAAGGTTGAAGAAAACTCACAAGAGAACCATAGTTCTGAAACCATAGTGTGAACCATATTTTGAAAAATATGCTAAGGTCAGTGTGCCTCAACCCTGGGTGTATTTTAGAATCACCTGAGCAATTTTTAAAAAATCACCTTAATATCGGGATCCACTGCAGGTGGGCTTATTGAGAATTTGTAGGTGTCTTGCTTTGCCATTTATAGCATTCAATCATTTCCCAGGTGATTCCAAATGTATAGCCGATGCTGGGGGCAAGGCCATGGATAGGTGTTTAGGGGGATTCAACCTGGACCTTGTCTGTGATAGGCAGGTCAGCTGTTACTCCTGCAGAGGGCCCTGGTTGACTGTAGCAGTAACTCCAGTCAATCAGCTGCTGCAACCTACCAAAGATATATACATTCAGCTTCTATATCACATAAACCAATCCTGTCGAAGGATGTCTGTTCTTCTGTGCCGGAGTCCAGCTCCAGCAGGTCCAGGGTTCCCCTGAAGGATGGACAGTGTCGGTGAGAGAGAGAGAGTGAGAGAGCCTCAAGTTTATTTCTGATCACCAGGCATCTCTGGCAGGCATCTCTGCCCTGTCTGGTTCTCAAGCTTTATTTATGGCAAAAGGTACAAGGACAGGAAAGAGCAGTAAATGATTTCTCCTAGATAATTTTTACAATTTTCAGGACATGGGTTCTGCAGAATTTACAATCCTAGTAGTAATGATTCTTATAAAAAACTTAGCTACAGGCACTCATGTTGTCATAGGTATTTTTTTTTTTTTTAACAAAACCTCAGGTCTAGCCTTAAGGAAGCGACCTTTAACCAAAGAGGCAAACAGCATTGCTTAGTAAAGGTCAGTTTTTTATGAGTAAGGGTCGTTAGGCTGTTTATAACTCTAAGAGAAAGTTCCCAGAAAAATAGGATTCTCAGGAAACATAATGCCTGCTCTCACAGTCCCAAAGATGATTGATACATTTTATTGCAGTAATGAGTTTTACAAAGGCATTCAGGCCCAGATGGTAGTCAGTTATCAGTTAATTGCTTAGGGGAAAATTATATGTTGCATTAAGGTGTTTACTCATTTTTCCTGACCAGGTGCAATCACACCTCAGGGACAGGGCAGGAGGACAGGCTGCTCCTGACACTAATCAGCAAAGCACTCTGAGGTTTGGTGCCCAAGCTGAAATGCAAGTTTCAAGAGGGTAGATTTTGGGAGCTGTCTGGGGCAAGAGACCATGCAAACTTGCTGTACCCTCACCAGGAATTTTCACTCTACTAGTACGTTCAGATAGCTCCCAACACTTCTGTTACCTGGTTAAAATTCACTCATCCACAGAGGAGGTCGTATTGCCTAGGGGACAGAGCATACGCAGTGAAGTCAGGCAGACTTGGTTAAAATTCTAACTCAATCATTTAAGTATGGATATTTTCTGAGCTTTCGTTTCTTCAGCTATGCACTGCAGATTAAGACTGAGTCAGTCACCATATGTACACAGGACCTGCTGCCTCCTGTTGTTATTGTTTCTACCTTAGATCTACACCTCCTTTCTAACTGACCTTAATGAACACATTGCAAATGTGTTTGCTCCATGACCTTGTGGTCTAGGGCTATAGCTAGATTTCACATATTTTTGTCAAGGATTTTGCCTCCCATTTCTTGGTCGTTCTCAGTCGTCTTTTCATTGTCCCCAACCCCAATCTTAAAAAAAATACCTGGGGTGCCCAAGTGTCTCAGTTGGTTAATTGTCTGACTCTTCGCTTTGGTTCAGGTCATGATCTTGCAGTTTCGTGAGTTTGGGCCTCATGTTGGGCTCTGTGCTGGCAGTGTGGAACTTGCTTGGAATTCTCTCTCTCTGCCTCTTTCTGTGCTCTTCCCCCATTTATGCTGTCTCTGTCTTTCTCAAAATAAGTAAATAAACAAAAAAATGTTTAAAAACTATCCCAGTTTTACGTAGCTCTCTGTATTGTAGTTGTGTTCTAAATGTTGATGACAGACTGTCCTTTTTGGATTTCAGAATGGCATAGTCTTCCTTGCAGACACTGAAGACAATTCCATAGAATCAAGATTTCAGTAGTTCAAGTAATAAACCATGTGGAGTTATGTTATAGGCATTTTGAAATATGATGTTTTGAAGCATTTGTTCAATCTCAAGTAGTCACCATTTTAAACTACTGTGGGGGCATAATGGTATTTTCATATAAAATATATTTTTTCATTAATAATCAGAGGCTGTATAATTATATAAATGCATGCAGAAAATCAGAGAGTCTGCCAAGAATTATCAGCAGGCAATTTTCATTTATGATTTATTTCTAATATAAAATCAGTTACTGTGGCCTTTTTTTCTTTGAGCTCAAATATAGCTTTGATTATATCTAGGGACTGTGCCTTGTGGTCCTGTAAGCTTTCACACTGGGATGCTAAGAGCAGATGGGAAAAGATGCTATAATATTGCAACATAGTCTTGCAAATAGGTGTGAAGAATCAATCTTCTAAAATTTCATTAGTCTTTGTCTTCTGGTAGCTGCACCTGTATAGTTACTGCAAACAATTTTATAATGTAACTCATATTCCTTTTTTTGGAATTTATTTTTATTTCTTCAATGCTTCAAGTCTGTTTTCCTAATGATTTATTTGAGCTCCAGCCTGTGATACTGGGACAGGCAAGAAGGCTGCAATGGTTGTACAAGGGTCACAGAAGACCGTTCTGGATCTGAAGTTGCCTTTCTGTCATCACCAACAATCTCATCTAGGGGGCCATTTTGCTCTGTGGCAAAAATAAAGAAACTCCAGACCAAGGTATGCTAACTTTGGTTTGGAATTCCCAGGATTTTTTTCCTGTCTACCTCCATTTTGGCAGAGGTACTTGGGGATGCTGAGTATTCTCTCCACACACAGGAGACTCAGGCTTCTGCACTCTGTGCTGCAGAGGAGCCCTGGTCTTTAGGGAGGGGGATCCATGTGGGTCTTGATGGTAGACTCTGCCTAGAAGCAGTTGAAAAACAAGTACTTAGGGAATACCTACTTAGCCTTCATAGATAGTATTATGGAGTGGGTAGTATTTGGGCTTTGAATGACCCTGACTTCCTGGGATTATGACAAAAGACTTTGGGGAGGATTTCATCTCAGGGATGACAAGTGTTCTTTCCAAACGATTGTAAATAAATAATTGGCCTTGGCGTTTGCTTAGATTGCCTATAATTTTAGACCCCGTGTAGAAAAATTTCAGAGCAAAAGTTCTGAAAAAAGTTCGGGAAAAATAGCATTCTAAGGCAGCTGTCTTCACACTGGGGTTCACACACACTGGGGTTGCAAGAAGACTTTCCAGACTCTTAACATTTATAAGTACTTTTTGCTAATTTTGATGTGCCTGAGATTTGGTGCCTGCGCCCCCCACCCCATTGCTCTTTCTGGGGTTGCCATATAATCTATCAAGCAAACTGGAGCACTTTTGAGAGTGAATGGGGGGCACTGTCAATAATCATACCAAGGCTGGGGCACTTGGGTGGCTTTGGCGGTAGAGAGTCAGACTCTTGGCTCAGGTTCATGAGTTCAAGTCCCACACGGGGCTTGCTACCGTCTGTGCAGAACATGCTTCAAATCTTCTGTCTCCCTCTCTATCTGCCCCTCCCCCACTTATGCTCTGTCTCTAAAACAAACGTTTAAAAAATGTATAAAAAAAGTAATTATACCAAAGCAACAAGTATGCACTGGGATTATTTTGGACAAAACTGCGTTGTGTTGACCCCTTACACGTCTTCCATTTTACAAAGGAATACAAACTTCTTCCTCCTCTTGATTCTTACTGAGGTAAATGACCCTAAATTTGTAAATTTCTGGATACCAAATCAATGGACAAGTGAGAATATATGACTCCACAAGGAATAACTCATAATATCCAGTCAAAGAAAGTTTTAATAAGAAGTAGTGAAGGGATGGCTCCATATATCATTTATGCAGTAAATTCATGGTGGGTCCCTGTGACATCTCTTCCTCCCTATCTTATAATCAGAATTCACAAGTGAGATGGTTGTCGCAGGCACATGTGGTAACACACTCATTTAAAATGAAAATAGGGGGCACCTGGGTGGCTCAGTCAGTTGAGCATCTGGCTTCGGCTCAGGTCATGATCTCATGGTTTGTGGGTTTGAGCCCCATGTTGGACTCTGTGCTCTAGTTCAGAGCCTGGAGCCTGCTTCAAGTACTGTATCTCCCTCTCTCTCTCTGAACCTCCCCAGCTCGATATGTCTCTTTCTGTCTCTCATAAATAAATAAATGTAAAAAAAATTAAAAAAAAATAAAATGAAAATGGGGGCACCTGGGTAGCTCAATTGATTGAGTGTCTGACTCTTGATTTTGGCTCAGGTCATGATCTCATGGTTCATGGGTTCAAGCCCCACATCAAGGTCTGCACTAATGGCATGGAGTCTGTTTGGGATTCTCTCTCTCTTTCTTTCTCTGTCCTTCTCCTGCTCATGCTCTCTCTCTCTCTCTCTCTCTCTCTCTCTCTCTCAAAACAAACAAACAAACCAATAAATAAATAAATAAAACTTAAAAAAGAAAATGAAATCTGGTTTTTTAGAATAGAATCTGAGTCTAATTTGGCTGGTGGTTTTGACAACAAGGACCGCCATTACCTATTTGATTATGTGACAGCTTATTTCCCTAATCAAATGAGATAAAGCTTTAGCTCTAAGGTTTTGGAAAAAAAATTAAGTCCATATGCATTTTACCATGTGCCAAGAATGACACCTCTAGCAATGATTAAACAATTTTAATGTAAAAACAATTTTTAAGTGATAACTTAAAAATACAAGCAGTAACATAGGTTTTCATAATCCTGTTGGCAAAAATCTTTGAAGACCGTTTGAAGTATTTGCATTAAAGCATTCACGATGTTTACTGTCCTTGTCTCCTGCCTCAAGGCCATGGGTCAGCCACAGCAGGTGCCACATATTTCCAAATGCCTCCTTCCCCCACCCATGTGGAATCACTGTGGGCCCAGTAGCTCCTCAGTAGATGAATCCCCATTCTAGAGAAGGTATCTGAACGGATGATTGCACCATCTTGTCCAGCTGGCCTGGACAGTTCATTGTCACTGAATCTGTCAGGGTCCAAGTATACTTCTCTCTGGGACACTTGCTAAGGCCAATTTATTCCAAAACATATGAACTTTTCCCTTCTTTTTCCTATTTGGCAGCCACGAGGTAAAATTCTGTGCAGAGAATACCAGAATTACACCCTGGCTATGGTTGTCAATCTAATTAGATCCTTATTTGTTAGATTGGCAAAATTCTCCTTAGACCGAGTAGATAGCAGTTTTGTGTCTTATTTTGATTTTTAGTGAATTAAAAAATTTTTTAGTGTTTATTTATTTTTTTGAGAGAGAGAGAGAGACAGACAGACACAGAGTGAGAGGTGGAGGGGCAGAGAGAGGGAGACACAGAATCTGAAGAGGGCTCCAGGCTCTGAGTTGTCAGCACAGAGCCTGACATGGGGCTCGAACTTATGAACTGCGAGATCATCACCTGAGCTGAAGTCGAACCTTTAACTGATTGAGTCCCCCAGGTGCCCCTGTTCTTCAGTGAATCTTAATACAATGAGAGAGATGAAACCAAAGGGAAGGTGATTGAAAAGTTTCTTGAGGAAATTGGACTTCAGTCTTATTGGTCAAAGCACAGAGGAATGAAATCAGGCTTATATAGGAAAGTATGAGTGGGAATGACACCCATACTCTTCTTTGTAATGCTCTAACTCAAACTTGCTAAAACTCAACTGGAAAAAAAAAGTTTTTGGAGCACAAAGGTAGGGAAACAAAAAAGAGATTAAGAGAAAGGGCCTGCTGCTTTGGAGCAAGAGACAGTTTGGAAGGCAGGTGGCTCGCCCAGCCATACAAAGGGGCTGTTGTCAACACTGTTGATTACATCAGTATGGATGGCGTAAGCTTGCTGATGGGCAACTAGGAATTCCTGTCCTAATTCTCAGTTTACATCTGGATGATTCTGGAAAAGTCAGTTATCTCTGAACAGATTAGCAATACTGATGTATCTTTGGTACTTGACAGGAATATCTGCAAGAAGTGGCTTATATTTTTGTGGATTCTTAGGTAGAAAATGGCACCCTCTCATGCATTATTCCATTTGACTTCGGCAAGAGTAGTTCATTGCATGTTGGGAATGGCGCTCATGCTGAAGCAGTAGCACTCAGATTGTCCTTGCCAAGTTGGAAGTTTATAAAAAGCATCTTCCGGGATTGCATTTTGATTCTGTATAAACTTTACTCGTCTCAGCAAATTAGCCTGTGAAACAGTTAGTTGACTCATGGCTAATTAAAGAATGTCTCTATATCCATGATGAAAACAATTAAATGAGTAATTTACAAAATTATTTTTTAACATTTGACAGAGCTAATTATACCGACATAGCTACTGTAGGTAACCCAAAACTAACTGCATTATAATTATAATGTACTCTCTCATCTGGCACAGATTTAACCCACGGTTTCACGCTCCAAAGATGATTTTCTTTCTTCTGATCCCAAACTGGTAATTTTTCATAAGACTCCATAAAACCTTCCAAAATAATATATCATTAGAAAGCAAAGGACAGTAAATTTATGTTAGCAGATGCAAATTGCCACAATTCTGCATGCTAGCAAGATGAAGGATTGGGTGTAAATAGTGTAATTTGATCGAAATAGGACTATCTCAGGCCCACAAGTAAAAAAGATGGGTTGGCACATTAGATATTAATATTTTGTGTAGGACTTTTTTTGTTGAGTTTTTACTCTTTTTTTTTTTTTTGCTAGCAATTTAACGCTTTATACTTACGATGAGATTTTATTTCTCATGGGAGTCCTTACTTAAAAACCTGACATATTAGTCCAATACATGACAGAAGAGAAATTACATAAAATTGTTATATCCTCGAGTCTTGTTCCAGTTTTTCCTTCCTTTCTCTGTTGCCCCCAAATAAATCAAGACACTTATTTCGTGGTTGACTGTTATAATAGCATATCAAGCAGTCTCTCTTCCCTTGTATATCCCCCATTCACTTTATTTTGCTGATTTAGATTAATCTTTGAGTGCCTGCTTCATTATTTACATCCCTTCAGTAGCTCAATGGCTCATTCGAGCAATAGTTGATATGTAAAGGACTTAGCCTGCCAATCAGAAGTAGCTGCTATTTACTCAGTATTTACCAGACATTAGGGACTCTCTAGGTATCTTACTTAGTCCTCACAATAACCCTGTGAAGTAGATACCATGCCCCCTTTTATCCAGAAGGAAAGAGAAGCTCAGCAAATTTGAGTAATAGTCTTAATATGGTATAGCTCATAAATGGTAGAGCTGGAATTTGAAGCTCATCTACTGGGGGCTTAACTGCTAGGCTAGATTTCCTCCAGAGAGACTCCAAAATCGGATTCTAATGTACCTGTTTGCCTGAATGGCAATTACTTCCCCACATCCAATATCGTCCATTTACTCTAAAATATTTGGTAAGCGTCTGTAATGTGCCACAGACTGGTAGGAAGTGGTCGGTCCCAACCCTCCCCTTGGTCTTGCGGTGATGTGACGTCGGTGCCCTATGCAATCTGGTCAAGTCACTGTTCCCTCATCACACAATGCACTTTCCCTCCCCAGCGGCACTTCTAATGCCTTCTCGTCAGATCCTGTTTATTCTTTGACTATCTCAGGTCTTTCCCCTCCACGATGTCTTCCTATTCATTCAAATTTATGGAAGTATCTCCCTTTCTGAAGTTACAGTTTATACTCCTTCTCTACATTCACACACTAGCTCTGCCAGCAATTAGCTGTGTGATCTAATTGTTATAAATAAAAGTTACTTAACTTCTCTGAGCCTTAGTTTCTTCATTTGTGAAATGGAAATAATAATAATATCTATCCCATGGCATTATTAGTAGGATTAAATAAATTTATTTATATAAAGCACTCAAAACAGTGCCTGGCATATATTAAGTACTGGGTTAGCTAATTATATTCTTATATTATTAGTCTATAATTCCTTTGTAAAGAATCATGTGACATTTCTGGTATATAGGTATCTAGTATTACATTCCATTTAGATTATTAGTTTAAAACTCATAAATTTAGGGCACCTGGGTAGCTCAGTCGGTTAAGCATTGAGTTTGGCCCAGGTCATGATCTCATGGTTGGTGGGTTCCAGCCCCATGTTGGGCTCTGTGCTGACAGCTCAGAGCCTGGAGTCTGCTTCAGATTCTGTGTCTCCCTCTCTTTCTCTGCCCCTCCCCTGCTGTGCTCTATTTCTCTCTGTATTAATAATAAACAAACATGAAATAATTTTTTTAAACTCTTCTAGATTTATTTCTATGATAACTACCAGAGATTTCCCCCCATGCTAAGTTTGTTCTAATAGATTTTTTACATAAGAAAACTTACTGTTAGAAGAAAATTACTTTAGCATTATTCTTATTTCTAACACAGTCATATTTTAGAAGTCTAATGCACTATCCATTGTGCAACAGAGCCTCTAACAGGGTTATATATTAAGGAGTAAAAAGACTGGTGAAATGATTTCCACATATTTTATTACTATTGTGATTTAGCCTCATTCTATTGACATTCATATATATTTACTCAGCATTATAAATGAATGCAGCTTTTTGTGATTACATAAGTATTTACTTATATATAATAAATTTATCTTAAAAAGGAAGACCAGGTTGTAGAATATGTTAGTAAAATCTTGTGCACCTGAGTCTGTTGTTAATAAACTCTAGATCCTGAAGCTGTGATTATTATTTGGAGCTCTTACTTACGTTAACTCGTCTACTTTAGACAGCAGCTAAAAAAATAATCTAATTGGGAAAAATTGCACCTTTGGGGTGAAACAAATACTTAAAAAATATCGAAAGGCACTGGAAAATGTGTGCCTAAAATATTGGAGAAACATTTTCTTTAAGGAGAACCATCAGTTTCTTATCTTTTCCTAATGAACTCTAGGTGCCCGAGATAAACTGACCATGGAGAGCTTTATGATCTAAGAAAACATAAATTCTTGCAGAGAGGGGGGGCTCCCTTTCTTTTCTCTTTTCTTTTTCTTTCTTTCCTTTTTTCTTTCTTTCTTTTTTTTTTTTTTTTGGAGACAGAGTATATGCAATTGGAGGGAAGGGCAGAGGGAGAGAGAGAGAGAGAGAGAGAGAGAGAGGGAATCTCAAGTAGGCTACACGCTCAATCGGCTCTTGAGCCGAAATCAAGAGTCAGATGCTCAACCAACTTAGCCCCCCAGGAGCCCCTTGCTTTCTAAAATTCTTTATTTTTCCCTACACAAGAGAGTTCTGAACACAGATATATTGTTGATGAAAGGCTACCCTTAGCTCAAGGAAGAAAAGTAGGCATCAGGATTTGTGGCTGGAACAGAGGAGCTAATAAGAGAGCCACTCTGAACCTGACACTCTGCTAGATGTTTTGTATATTATCTTATTAGAGAATATTTGATATTTTTTTCCGGTAGCAGGTAACAAGAACCCAAAACGGCTTAGTTGCAAGGAAAATAAAATGTGTCTTCACTGTATTAGCAAGAAATCCAAGAGTAAGACACAGCTGGATGCAGGGATGTCTTTGTCACCAGTGAGAACTGCTGTCTTTCAGCTCTGTTTTCCTATGTGTTGGTTTAATGTTCAAAAAGACTTTCCAGGAAGAGGCAAAGAGGGTTGGTTGGCTACTGGTTGATCTAGTCTAGGCTTCCATTATTCTTTCTGCTAGGAATTTTTGCAAAAGCCAGTGGGGGAACTCTGATCAGCCTTACGTGGATCTTGAGCCCATTCTTGAACAACTGCTTTACTTAGAGGGGTGAGGTAATCTGGCCAATCTGGGTTCACCCTTGTCCTGGTAGAAGCAGGGCCCTGTGAGCTAGAGGAAGAATGGTTTCCAAAATGGGAAAATCATAACAAATATCCACTAAAATGAGAATAAAAACACTGACCATATTCTGGGCTAATGGGAATGAGTATGGAAGACATTTATAAAATACACCATGATAAAAGCTTTAATGCATGTTTTGACTGATTCTCCTTAAATCTGCCAGATCTAGGAGGTTGAGCATGCTCAGTACACATTTCTAACTGCAATTTCACTTCAGGCTCTGGAGGACAGACCTACTCTCAATCTTAAAAAGGCAAAGGTCACATCAGGGGCCCAGGGTGTATACTTTACCAGCACAGCCTTCCGTCAGTCTAGTCCTTGCTGTCACTCTGAACTTGTGGCTCAGTTCTCCATCCACTGGGTTCCTGCTATGACTGTTTATTATTGAGTTCACTATGACTGACTCCTTGTCCTGTTCCCCGAGGGGGAATGCCACCCTGGCTACTTATAACTTTGTGATCAACTTCTTTTTTTCCCCTTCTCCAGTTACTGAGAATTCCAGTTTCTGCTCTGTCATTCTTTGACTGAAGCCCTGCTTGTTACCCCAGCTCTTCTAGGAACTGGAATTTCTTTCTACAAATTCCTTACCACAGAATCAGGTCCAACACCAGTTTTCTGGTCCCTCTTCTCTGTGGTGCAGCCCTTCTCACTGTAAGAACATCTCCCATTATCTTGTCCTTTGGATTCAACTATTTACATATTCATATACTTTTATCCACTAAATAGTTATACTTTTTTCCCCCTCAGTATATATTATTTCAGGTCTATTAGGTACTCATTTCTGTGTTAGGGCTGGAGAAAAGGGGCACCTACATGACTCAGTCATTTAAGCATCTGATTCTTGATTTCAGCTCAGGTCATGATCTCATGCTGACATGCTCATGGTGACATGGAGCCCACATCAGGCTCAGTGCTGTGCTTGTATTCTCTCTCTCCCTCTCTCTCTCTGCCCCTTCCTGACTCACACTTTCTCTCTGTCTCTCAAAAATAAATAAGTAAACTTTAAAAAAAAGAAAGAAAAGATGAATGGCTCCTATCCTCAAAATTTTGAGTTCAGAGAGAAGAGTGCCCAGTAATCTCCAAATTATGAGAGAGCACTAGGGGTCATATGCAAAGGCCAGGCCTGGAAAAACAGGTCAGGAAGGCTTCCTGGCAATGTGGTTCTGGAATGAGTAGTGGTTGGGACAAGATGCCAGCTCCCCAAGTAAGGGGAACAGAGTGTGCAAAGTGTCAGAATCATGAGAGAATGGAAACAGCTTAGTGTTCTGTGTGTGATGTGTGTGGGGAAAACATTCACAGATGAGGAAAACAGGTAGAGATGACAAGATCATGAGGGACTTCTAAATCATAGAAATGTGTTTGGTCTGTTTTCCTAAAAAAGCTATCTTCTGCTTTTCCCTGTTGAACAGACCATTTTACAATGATCTCATTGGAGGATTTTGGTGAGTGGCAATTACATTCTGCCTGTCTTCCCTTCTCTGTGACAAATATGTGCACATCAACTCACCACAGCATTTGGATTTCTGCTTGCTTGGCTGTCCTTAAAAAAGCTATCCTGGATCACTTTTCTCGAGGTCCTGACTGCTGAAGCCTGTTCTCTTCCACCATAAAGCTCTGAAAATTAGTAGTGGGCTGATCTTAGAGATGATGGAGTAGACATCTTCCTTTTAGAGTAATCTGATATTGCAGAAGGGCGCCCACCTCACAAAAAATACTTTCTCAATCCCAGAGTCTGAGGTTATGATCAGAATTATTTCTTAAGGATCTTCTAGGATGTGGGTGAATGTCTCCTCTCCTCTCCTCTCCTCTCCTCTCCTCTCCTCTCCTCTTCTCTTCTCTTCTCTTCTCTTCTCTTCTCTTCAAAAGACAGGGTGCAAGTGAGTGAGGGGCAGAGAAAGAGAGAGAATTCCATGAGGGGCAGAGAGAAAGAAGCTGGGCTCAGGGCTCAAGCTCACCCAATGTGGGACTCAAACTCATGAACTGTGAGATCATGACCTGAGCTGAAGTCAGAAGCTTAATGAATGAGCCACCCAGGGGCCCCTAGATATCTATTTTCAAAGCAACAGGTGAGAAAACACCGTAGTTTACTGATACATCAGAAGGGCTTTGATAAAGATTCCATGTAAGGTTTTATGATGTTCAAGAGAATGAGATCAGGAAAGAGGAACATGGGAGGCTTCTCAGGTCCATTAGCCTTCACTACCACTAACCTTTAGAAGGGGATCTCGAGCCTATAAGAATTCTGATGGTCTTCAACTATCCAATAAAATGAGTAAGGCGTTCTGCAGTAATTTTAGCCTGACTCATATTTTTAATAGAGGCAAAGAAATTTAGAAGGAGAGAAACACTGGCTATAAGTAAGATATGGGGGGAGGAGGAAAGAAGAGCTAGATATGTATTCAGAAGTTAAAAGTAGTTCTTGGACAAAAGGAAATTTTACAGCTCCTGAGAAGGGTGGGTGAGAATATCCTTTAGACCATACTGCAAGTGAGCCAATGACATTTAAGGTTTACAACAGGAAGCAGTTCCACCTTTTCACTTGTCTTCATACCTGCCTTATTGCAAGGAGTAGGGGAGGAGCTGGGATGGGGAGGGGAGGAAGTTGTCCTCTGCTCTGAAAGCGTGGCACAATGCCAGGTCATCTGGTGTTCTTCTAAATTCGTGGCAGTGATTTGGCCTGACCCCTCTTTGTTTTACTAGAGAGTCCCCATTTACAAATGGCAAAATCATCTTATCTATAAATACAAATACTTCTATATAAAGAGAAGTGAAATTTTCATATGTGTGTTTTCATGGGCACCAGACCATATCTCCCGCTGTAAGACTTCATCTCTTTCCCCCTTTACACACCTGTAAGGTCAACACGGCTCTCTTCCGCCATGTCAGTGTACTGCCTGGACTGTGCTGGCTTTCTTTCAGGATGCTTAGTAGAAGAGAAGCTGTGTGTATGTATGTGTGTATTATTTTAAATATTTATTTATTTTGAGAAAGAGAAAAAGCACCAGCAGGGGAGAAGAGGAAGAAGGGGAGAGAGAGAATCCCAGGCAGATTCTGCACTGTCAGCACAGATCCCGAATCAGGGCCTAAACTCATGAATTATGAGATCATGACCTGAGCCAAAACTAAGAGTCAGATGCTTAACAGACGGAGCCACCCAGGCTCCCTCTTTGTTGTTTTTAAATCTTATTTTATCTTATTTTTTTTGAAGTATTGACACACATGTTACAGTAGTTTCAGATGTACAGCATAGTGATCCGACAAGTCTGTATGTTACGCCGTGCTCACCACAAGTGTAGCTGCTGTCTCTCTCCATACAGCGCTGTTAGGATGTCATTGACTCGATTCCCTCTGATGTACCTTTCATCCCTGTGACTTATTCTTTCCACAGCTGGAAGCCTGTGTCTACCAGTCCCTTTCTCCCCTTTTGCCCATCCTCTCACCTCCCTCCCTTCTGGCAGTCATCAAGTTGTTCTCTGTATTTGTTGTTCTCTGTACCTTTTTTGGTTGTTCCTTTGTTCTGATTTTTAGATTCCACATATAAGTGAATTTGTCTTTCTGTCTGGCTTATTTAGCAAAATGCCATCTAGGCTCATCCATGTTGTTGCACACATATTCCATTACACACACACACACACACACACACACACACACACCCCACATCTTTTTTTAAATCTATTCATCTATTCAGGGATACTTGGGTTGAAGAACCATTATTTAAAACAAACATACGTAAAGTATGACTCTTACACTTCCTTCTCTATTAAATCATTGCGGTTGCTTTCTATAGAAGGTGAATTGAGTTCTGCAGAGCTGAGCCTACTTCACATATTCTCCTCCAGCAAGTGGCTATAGTGCTGAGCTCTCCTTTCAGAGCTACGCTTTTGGATAAAGAACTGGTCTCATGAAAATATGTTAAAAGGCTAAGAGCTGTAGCATTTAAGAGGAGTAACTTAAGGATCCTGTTAGGATGAAAAATGCATGGCATGTATGCTCCGTGTCCCCCACTCCTGACCTGTGGCAGACATTGCTAATCAAGCATAGCACTCTTTGCCAGTAAATCTCAATGGGGCCTTAGGATCCTTGCTCACCCATGCCCCAGCAGGCATTACCAATCAGTTAGGATTGGTAACTGGAATGAAATCCATTTGTTCTCAGTGTTCGGACTGAGTGGTTTATAAAATTGGTGTAGCAGAGAGCCATTATTGAAAAGTGGGTCAAGGGCATTTACCTTTTGTCAAATGGAAGGGATTGAGGAAAGAGGATGTCTCACTAATGGTAGATGAGGGGAGTGTTAAAGAAAAATTGGACACAACAGGAATGAATGTTGAGACAAAGACAGACTTCACAGTTTGTCACTAACCAACTTCCGCTCAGGTGCCTTGTATTTCTCTATGCTCTAATAACAATAGGTGAGCTGAGAGGTTGTACAAAAACTTTAATTAAAAATACCCACTCCATTAGTTTCTGCCATTCCATAGCACTTTTTTGCTCTAGGGAAGGTCTCTGCTGGGTAGAACATGGCATAAGAAATATCGCATTGAAATCCTGTTATGATCATAATGTCTAAAATTACTTATTAACTAGGAAAATTATTCTTTTCTGATGTTCTCTGACCACTGTTCTTCATAATCATTTCTGACATATTTTCAGGGGAATCACTTCCTGTCTTCACCCTCTTGATTGGAGCTTCCAAATGGATAAACTCATTTCATCCAAAGAAAGGGTCTTTTAAGTAGAATCTGTTTCCAGGTCCTTTCTTGGGTGAGGTGGGATATAAAGATAAAATACATCTCACTACATTTAACAGGCCCTCCCCATCATCTTTGTACACATATATCTTTAGGTGAACAACACTTTAGAGAGCCTAACTTTGGACAGCTATATTAAGGAGAAAATAATCAATGTTCCCTGAGTGTCAAATAGTGATATAGAGAAGATATTCCGAAAGGAAGGTCCTGGAACCCAACCCACACACATTAATGATTTGGGACTGTGGTTTTGGACAATTTCTGGATTGTTTTTGGCTTTGTTTTGCAGTAGTTAGACATTTTTAAAACACTCTATACCGTGAAGCTCATCTATATAATTCTTTTGAGTTATTTTTTTCCTGTGCTATTGTTCATGTCTGTGGCTCTGCCAGAAAGAACATGGGTTTCAAATTAGTTTTTCCTACACATGCTATTTTGTACGTGAGCTGTCTTTATTTTTGATTGTTGTGAGGTCACCAGTTTTGTTTTCTCTTTGGTATCCAATATTCTTGGACAATTCTCTGTGGCCTCAGAGTCACTCTGAGGGAACAGATGTGTAAACCGTATCCCCTGCATATTTCCCTGCATATATTTCTTTTGAAAGAAAAAACCCAGAGGATAGCTCTCTGTGTATGGAACCTTTTTCTGTCTTTTTTTTTTAAAAGGTGCCCAGAGACTATTTGTTAAGTGTATCCTACCTCTCCTATGGAGAAAATGCTACTTTTTGAATGGGATGACCAGGAAATGGCTCTAGCCAGTCAGAGAGGTTGAGAAAGGACATTTTGTAAGGATGTCCATTACTCTGGATAGCAGATATAAGCCACTGGTCTGCTTATTTTTTAATCCCTTTATGTAGAGACCTTTTAAAACACATATTAAGTTCCAGCAAAGGTCATCAGATCTGGGACCATATGTCAAAAATTTCAGCAATGACTTACCACTCTACTTGGTTGAGAAACAAACAGAATTTCAGTATCTGTGAACTTTAAGATCTGGATATTATATCCATGGGCCTGCTCCAATTTGCCAAGTCAAACCAGAAATCCCACGTCACAGCTTTCATCCTTTTTCTCTGTGTAAATTTTGTGCCCCCTCCCCTGCAAATGTTTGAAATAAGCTGAATAAACAGAACACAGTAGGTAACCTGGGGAGTGTTCTAATCAGAAATATTTTTACTCATGGGGTAAGGCTTTATGTAACCCACCAGGAACTGTGATTTGAACCACCCATTGCAAGCAATAAAGCACTGAAATAAGGATGTATTTTTAAAATCAGATCTCTAGATCTATATTTATTTATTTTTTCTTCAGCTGCTCATGTAAAACTTCATTGTGAATTGTGCAGATGCATAACTCTGCCTGTCTACTGGGCAGTGCATTCAAATGTCAATTCCATTCCTTGTTAATCTTTTCCATTATGCTTTTTTCTTCTGTCTTCCAAGTGTCAGAAGGAATATAAAAACAAAAGTGCTCTGAAGAAACAAATGCAAAATAAAATCTACCCTTGTGCATTGCACATTCAGTATTGGGTAGCAGACTTCCAGTGCATGTTGGAGACCAGTGTCTTCTAAACAAAATAATTTAGTCCTACAGCATCAATACAGTGAGACATGTGAAAAAGATTCTCTTTATTTAACTTTTAAAATAGATTTTGGTATAAACTGTATCCCCCCCCAAATTGCATAATGCATATGTGTAACATGTTAATCAGTTTCAACTAACATTAAATCACACAGCTATGTGTTCACCAACCCGCTTAAGAAATTGAATTCTTTCTACATCCTTTGTGTGTTCCTTTCTATTACCCTTCCCATCTGTCTACTCAGAGATAATTTCTATTCTGAAAGTTGTTACCATCTTCAAAGCTTTCCTTTGCTTTCCTTTGTGTGTTCCCGTAAGCAATTTTAGAGCACACAGGATTTTAACATTATGCTTGTAATATCCATCCCTGATAGTGTGGGTAGCCGAAGTTCATGTGTTTTCACTACCACACAGTATTCCACTGTAAGGAAAAAAACCTCTCCACTATACAGCCCTTCTCTTTCAAGGGACATCTTGAGTTGATCTTGATTTTTTCTTACTGCAAGTAACATTGCTAGAGAGATTTGTGGTCCATGCTGCCTAGTAGTTATAGGTAAGAATTTCTCTAAGATACATATCTAGGAGTGAAATTACTGAGTCCTAGAGTATGGACATCTTCCACTTTACTTGGCATATGCTATCCTGCATTATTCCGTCTTTTAAACAAGTATGCATTAAAGGAATCAATTTCTTTTGTTTCAACTTTGACATGATTTGATTGCAATTTCAGCATGACGTTAATCTCTCTCTTCTTTTTCCATATGCTGAACCAATGGTCCCTGGTTTATAGTTGTAAACCATAAATCTGCGTGAAGCTGTTCTCAGTAGCTTCGCTGGGTTTTTCTTTTCTGCCCACTCTGATTGTGTGCAATTAGTCTAGACAAGGCTCCTTCTATTCCTTAATGTAACTCCGTGGTTCCTTTGTTCGTTCATCTACCTCAAAGGTGTTTCCAATTAGGAAGGGGATGAATAATTTTTCTCCTCATTGGTAACTATATTGGTCATAGATTTTTTCATCTGACCATCAGTCTTCTTGGAATGGTATTTTCTTTTTTTTTTTAAAGAAGTTTTAACTTTATTTTTTATTGTAAAACACACTTAATATAAAATTTACCCCTTAACTAGTTTTAAGAGTTAAGTTCAGTAGTTTAAGTACATTCATGTGGTTTCACAACCAATCTCCAGAACTTTTTTTTCATATTACAGAGCTGAAACTTGGTACCCATGAAACAACTCTCCATTGCCCCTGGAAACCACTATTCTACTTTCTGTCTTCATGAATTTGATTACTCTAGATACCTTTTATAAATGGAATCATACAGTGTTTGTCATTTTGTGACTGACTTATTTCATGTAGCATAGTGTCCTCTAGATCTATGTTGTAGCATGCATCGGAATCTTCAAAAGATTGTATAATATTCCATTGTATGCATATACCACATTCTGTTTGTTTATCTATCCCTCAACAGACATGTAGGTTGCTTCTCACTTCTGTCAGTAATGCTGCTATGAACATAGGTGTACAAATATTACTTTAAGACCCTGCTTTCAATACCTTTTGGGTATCTACCCAGAAGCTGGCATATTCCTCTCCTTTAAGAGTACTGCTCTTACTCCTATTCTGACTATGAAAGAGTCCTTGCAGCTCTTTTTTCCTTCCTTCCCACAGTCATGTGAGCTAATAAATTTCTCTCTTCCCTTAATCAATTTGGATAGGACTTCTATTTTCTGTAGCAAGTGTCCAGACTAGTGGAGTGTCCTAGTTATATCTGCTTTATGCATTAGGCCAGTTCTTCCTTATATTGGCCAAGAGTTAATATCGATTCCTAGAATTCTGTTGTAATAATAAGGAGAAGTACAATGATATGAGACAGAGTAAGTGGTGCCCCTCATTCCTTGCTGAAATTGGCAGTAGGGGAGCATGAGGGAATGAAACTGATGAGGGTTAAAATGAAGGAGGTAAAGAGAGGATAATGAGACATCAGAAAAAAAGATTTGAGTTCCTCTCAAATGTTCGATGAAGGGGCTGTAAGCCTAGGAAATATGACTAATAGATAGCTGAATGAGATTATGGAATGCAGAATAACAGAATCTGTGCTGGTGGTAAAAATTTCTGCAAGGGCATATTTATTTTATTCATAAAAGTGGATATGGACTCTACTTCCAAATGGTCTGGTCTTTCCTAATGTTCGAAAGCTGAGAATAAAAGGTTTCCACCCTAGCTAGTCTGGAAAACAGGCATTTATATATAGCTTTAACTACTTCCTGGTTATAAGAAACAGAAATCTACTCCAATGGAATTAAATTTAAAGAAAAAGGAGAAGAAAAAAAAAAGAAATTTACTGGCCTCCTAGTAAATACCCTAGTGGCTAAGAATTCAAGGATAAGACATACAAAATTTGGCCTCATGGAAGACTAGGGACTCAAATGGGAAATCCCAGGAAGTGAAAGCATTTATTCTCTTGTGGTCTTTCTTTCTCTTTGGAAGCTCTCTTCTCTTTTTGTCTATGTCTCTATGTTATCCAACTCTGTTTCTTTTTATAGTCCCACCTTCTATATTTTCTCATCATATTTCATGCCTTCAACATGGCCACCTTAGCTCTGATTTTACATGTCCTGGCACATCCAACACTCAAATTTCAGAGAATGAGAATCTGATTGGACTAGGTTGGGTCTCATGTCCCTCCATCTAGCAGTACTCAGAGAAGCTTGCTATCAATTCAGCCAGCTGTTGAGCTGAGAGAAAGATGTGGGCACATACTTTAACAATGAACTGGGCAAGAGAGAGGACATGATTGACTTGTCTTGTATATGTGCTAGTCTGGACCTAGTTGGGCACTGTATGTAATGCTCCAGACCTAGTTGGTACAGCATGTAGACTGAGCTATCAAATTCCTCAGAATTCTGTTCTCCACTTTTCTCTGATGCCAGTTTTAGTTGTAGTCTGTATGCATACAAAGCCTCCACCATGTATTTTTTTGCTACCTAGAAGATACATATGTTTATTTTTCATGTTAGTGATAAGGGCATGTGGTCTGAAACCAGAAGACCCATGGAAGAGAATTAGCTACTGTGTAGTTGAATGAGATTTTTTAAAAGTTCTAAAAGTTGAACGAGATATTGGGAGTAAAACTGATTTGTAACCTACAAAGCAGTTCCAAAGAAATAGTAATTAGAATTGTGTTTCTCAACCCCAATGTAGTAGATATTCTGGAATGTTATTATAATGTATGAAAGGCAAAGGATTTGTTGCCAATGATTTATTGTCAATCATAAAATATCTACTGTTTAGGAGGCCTTTTTTAAAAAAAACTTTTTAAAATATATTTTATTTATTTTTGAGAGACAGAGAGAGACAGTGCGAGCGGGGGAGGGTCAGAAAGAGAGGGAGACACAGAATCTGAAGCAGGCTCCAGGCTCTGAGCTAGCTGTCAGCACAGAGCCCGACGCGGGGCTCAAACCCACGAACCGTGAGATCATGACCTGAGCCGAAGCCGGACGCTCAACAGACTGAGCCACCCAGGTGCCCCTAGGAGGCCGTTTTAAAATGAACAGTATATTCAAAGTTATATTGGTAATAATGTCACTCATTTATTTGCATTCTAATATTTTCCTTAGTGGGAACAGAATGGTTGGGGTTTGGGATAGCATGGTGAGAATGGCCTATGACTTTGACCTCATCTCTGGGAATGTGTGCAAACATGTGCTTCATCTACCATGTGTATTGTGGCAGAATAAAGTTGAGCAGTTGGGAAATCATTAGACTGTAAGCTGTATGAGGTGGGACCCATGTGGTCTCATTCACTACTGTATGCCCAGCAGCTAACATAGTTCCTGTCATGTAGGTTCTCAGTAAGTACTTAAATAACAGTCTCGTGAGGAGTTTGTTCATGCTGTTTTGTTTTGGTTTTGTTCATGCTCTAGGTACTTGACTTCATTATTGTACCAAGTGGAGAAGAATATTTCTTCTCTTCACCTCCATTTAGGGAAAAAACAAATGCCCAGAGTATTCGTGGTTGGTTTAAAATATAAATCACAGTTGCTAAGTTGTTCCTTTAATTTCTAGAGGGAGTCATGAACAGAGAACATTTATTTACTACAGAACATCTAATTATGAGGCACTTCCCAATGGGTGTATCCTAAGCCGTGAGGGATTTGTTGATCTATTAATGAAAATAATCGATTGAAAAAAATATAAAATCTTAGTGTAGAAAGTGGTTCTGAGGAGCAGAAGTTTAAAAGGATGCTCTTTTGTTTTGAAGGAAAATGAAACTATATAAAATCTTGATCCTGATAAAGACTCTGGATGGGAGAGAGATTTGAATTTCTCTAAGAATGAGTTATAGAAGATGGTGATCAACCAACGGGTTGGGAAATGAGATAAAGAGCTAAAACGGACTGCTTTGGTTTTGAAATATTATTTTATTTGTTGTAAGTTGGTAAGGAGTCGAAAGTGATTTCCTATGGTCTTCGCAGAGTGGGTGTTGGGGAAGAGAACAATTGCTCCTTTGTGGGAGCCAGTTGGGTGCTTGCCTCCTGCAGCTAGATTTTCTATTTAAGAGAGCCATCTGCTTCATTAAACTTTCCAAGATCAGGCACTATCTACAGGGAGTTCCACAATGTCTTAAAACCAAGAACTGCAGCAAAGTTTTAAGTTGCTGCCAGAAAACCAGATGTTAACCAGATTGTCAAGTTCTTTTTTCCTTCCAGAACCAAAGATTTCAGGCGAGACTGAATAGATGCAAATGTTGGACAATCCTTATGGTTAGAATTTGGAGCCAACATTGATCTCCTTTGGCTTCTATTCCTGAAGCCCCTCTCAAGTCAGTCAAAGGGAACTCTGTTTATGGTTTATGAAAAAAGGAGTGCTGGGGAGAGGGATTCTGGCCTTCCACACTCCCTAATACACATTCCTTACTGAAAAATTACACAATGCTAAATGCTGGGAAGTTCAATAGATATTCCCAGTGCTGTTTCCTTAATCCAGGATGCATAGCTCCACATGTTGGACGGGCGTTCATTTCTGATTATACCCTGCAGACTGCCTACTGATCTCAAAAAGACTAAGTGGAGAAAAAAATATGCAATGGAAACTGAAAATGAAAACTGTTCCTTTCTATATCCCCTAAGAGCTGACATTAGAATATCTGAATTATTTGAACTGGCGCTCTCAGTAGAGATTTGCAGGCACGAAAGTAGGTATATCCTTTTTACAAACAGGTATTGAAGGAGGCTGAGGGGTCAAATGCTCTGTGGGTAGGAAGACCTCCATTTTTGTTTTGACAAGTGCTAATTTATTTCCTGGGATTAGGGGGATCCCTACATCCCTGAAGCAAGGCAACGTTTATGTGTTTTTAGGGACCCAATTCTTATATTTCCCCTTCTCAACCCCTTTCCAAACTGAAATAAATCAAAACACTAAGCAACTGAACTACAACAAAACAAAACAACAATCCTTCCTTGCCTCTAATTGGGTCTTATATCTTAAAAATAGAAAGAATAAGTTTCAGGTGAAATAATTCTATCATTAACTATTTTCCTCCCATGTTGTAAAACTAAAAACAAGAAAAAAAACCCATATAGTTTTGTCTACACTTAAAGAAAAATCTAGCATGGTTTTCTAATTTAATTTTATTTTAACTGAATTTGGCCATAATGTTTGAGCTTAATATGAATGCCTAGCTACTAATGCATAGGAAAACGTGTATTTTAACATTAGGAGAGGCAAAATAGACTGAATTCTTGGTGTTACAGGTGTAAATGTGCTCTACGAGTATACTCAAATGGACCAATTCTGCTCTTTGACCCACAGATAGATCCTACTGTCAGTGCAAACAAGAAGGCATGATTTCTCCTCTGTGATCAAGGCAGGGTTTTGCTGTCATAATTTGCTATCATATATTGAAAACATCCTTATCTTTGCTCATGTTTTTTGAGGACCGTGAGACAGCATAGTATAAAACAGACCCTTCCATTGCTATGGAAAGAATGACCTACATTTCCTACTGCTTTACCTTGATAGGTAGATTTTTTTTTTTCACAACGACTTATTTCCTAAACTCTTTAGTCAAGATTACCTCTCAGGTATATATGTACAATGGAATATTACATGGCAAAGAGAAAGAATGAAATCTGGCCATTTGTAGGAAAGTGGATGGACCTCGAGGGTGTCATGCTAAGCGAAATAAGTCAGGCAGAGGACAGATACCATATGTTTGCACTCATAGGTCTAAAAGGAGAAACCTAATGGAGGACCAGGGGGAGGGGAAGAGGGAAAGAGAGTTGGGGGGAGAGAGGGACGCAAAACCTGAGAGACTATTGAATATTGAAAATGAACTGAGGGTTGAAGGGGGAGGGGGAGGGAGGGGAAAGAGGTGGTGGTGATGGAGTTGGGCACTTGTGGGGAAGAGCACTGGGTGTTGTATGGAAACCAATTTGACAATAAACTATTAAAAAAATAAAAATAATAGTAAATGATAATAAAAATCACCTCTCAGGATGCTCTAGGTCTCTCCACAGCTGTTTTTGTGATCACTTACGACATTTCACATCTTTCAGTTTTGAGATGATATTATCCAATCAAATCAATGTAGCCTTCTGAAAGCATTAGTTAGCAGCTGCTACAGGAGAAATGTCCTGTCCCTTGTAATAACAGGAGCTTAAAGTTGCTGGCGTTTAATTGTTCCCTCACTCCTGGCACGCAGAAAGCTCATTGTTCAAGGCTGCGCTGTTCTTTTTCCAACTGTATTTCCTTCTCTCCAAGTAGCCATGTATCATCCTGTTATTCCCTAGAAACCCTACAGTTTCTGCTACTCTAAGACCAAGCAGTCGCTACAGCTAGAACAGCTTTCTTATCAAATGAGCCATGGATTTTCAAACTGCCAATTCAACAAGAATTAACAGGAAGTTTCACTTGAAAAATGAGAATATCATTCAAAGAATATTTTTTGAACCAAAAAGCAATCACATCTTTAAAAAAACCCATCAATCATCATAATCCCTTTCTAAGAATTCTCTTTACTCCTAGGATCAGCAAGTAATATGTCCCAGATTTTCTTTACAAATCTGACTAGTCTGCCTTTTGGTTTTGCAAATATGAGCTAGGCTTCCTGGCTATTTGCCTGGGTTCTGCAGCTCCTACACTACCAAACTGAGTTTGAATCAATTTTAGAACAGTGCTGATATGAGGAGGGTAACGGCCCTGCAGAGATGCCAGCGGTACTCACAACTAAGTAGAGCCTGGACCATTCTAAGGCTCGAACTAAATTGTGAGCTCCTTTTTTGCCAGGGACTATGTCTTCTTTCTGTCTTCCTGATTCTGCCTGTCAGAGAGCTGAATGTGTAGTAGGTGCTCAATAAATTCTCTGAACAATTATGACTTATTTTTCCCTCCGAGTTCAAAAAGCATACTCATTAAATACCTTTAAAAAAAGTAGGAAGAAGATGGGGTGCCTGGGTGGCTCAGTCGGTTAAGCCTCCGACTTCGGCTCAGGTCAGATCTCACGTTCGTGGGTTTGGGCCCCGCGTTGGGCTCTGTGCTGACAGCTGGCTCAGAGCCTGGAGCCTGCTTCCGGTTCTGTGTCTCCTTCTCTCTCTGACCCTCCCCCTCTCATGCTCTGTCTCTCTCTGTATCAAAAATAAATAAAACATTTAAAAAAAATGTAGGAAGAAGAAAAAATTAGTTAAGGCTTCACAAGCCAAATATCAGCACAGTTGGTTTAGTAAATGAGTAGCTTGAAGTGGTTTGAAGGATGGCCTTGGTTGACAATGCTGGTGCCCAAATGTCAGGTCATTAGCTCTGCCCATTCTTTCTCGCTCTTGTGAAGCTAAAAATCGTTCTTAAATACCCTTCTGTCTGAAAAATTCCCATTTGGCCACACCCAAAACCACAGCTGGCTGAATGAGACATCACATTCCTTCTAGTACGCTCCTGTGATTGGGTTTAAGGGAACTCCAAGATCTATATACAGAAAATGGTATCAGAGCCCTTTTATCTAACCATCCAGCTACCCATCCATTCACTTAATTCAGTAAATATGTGATTAGTACTCCCTACAGACAACGTCACTATATTATATTCTGAGAACACTATGGTGAACAAAATAAACCAGATCTGGGGCTCCTGGGTAGCTCAGTGAGATTAGCATCTTATCTTCAGTTCAGGTCATGATCTTGTGGGTTTGAACCTCACATCAGGCTCCATGCCAGAAGCTCAGAGCCTGGAGCCAGCTTTGGATTCTGTGTCTCCCTGTCTCTCTGCCCCTCCCCCAGTCATGCTCCCTCTCTTTCTTTCTCTCTTTCAAAAATAAAGAAGTGTTTAAAAAATTATAAAAAATAAATAAACCAGATCTCTCTTATCCTAGAGCATAAAATATAGTGGGAGAGAAAGGAAACAAACCAGTAAGTAAGGGGGTAAATAGAATTCTTAGAAAGTCAAAGCCAAGAGGAACAGGAAAGTAAACCAGCAACAGTAGTTGCTTTTGATTTTTTATTAGGCTAAGTGCTTATGTCAGGTAGTTTGTTAGTTTTCATTTTTTGTTTAAGTATCCATGCAGCTGTTAAATGGGCATGCCAAGAAAGCATACACTGTACAAAGGTTTGAGTCAAAGTACCTAGCAAGGTATGCAGACCAAAATCCAAAAAAGAAACAAAGAAAACAAGTTGTATTAAATTGTTAGATTGTAAGTAACAGAGGATTAGATGTAATATGGAGCCTGCTGTGTTTTGCAGACAAAGAATGATAACTCAGTGCAGGTGCTGAGAGTACTCTATTTCTGGACAGTTGGAACTTGGGAGTGTTCTGGATCCTCTTCCTCTCTGTACTGCTGCTTCACTGAACTACCCAGAGTACCTTCTTCAAATATTATTGCAAGAGGAGACCGTTGATAGGGAGGTGTTGATTGAAAAATACTTGTGTCCCGGGAGAGAGGGATGCGTTGGTTGACGGTGCTACTGCATTCTCATTTTATTTCACTGCCAAGGTCACAATTTTTGTATGTTGTGCTGTAGTTGCAAAGGCATTCACATTGTTATAAGTTGGATACTCATTTCTTCCTCCTCTGTCTACACCGTTGCATACCTCTTTTGTAAAGTACTTCCTTCATGATTTCCACTTTAAATTTTTCATTTTTCCAGCTTTATTGAGATATTGGGATGTAATATGGTGTAAGTTTAAAGGTT
The DNA here is from genome assembly GCA_004023845.1 of Helogale parvula. Classification (NCBI taxonomy): domain Eukaryota; kingdom Metazoa; phylum Chordata; class Mammalia; order Carnivora; family Herpestidae; genus Helogale; species Helogale parvula. Next base: position 100,175 of record PJEM01004702.1, read on the forward strand.
TACAACGAGATGAATTGATCTGTGTATGTATTGTGAAATGATTACCAGAATAAGGTAAGTGAACAAATCCATTGCTTACATAGTCGTTATTTTATGTTAATTGTGGGGGACTAAGAACATTTAAAATTTGCTGTTTTAACAGATTTCAAGTATACAATACAGTATGATTAACTAGAGTCACCATGTTGAATGTTGTGGCCTCAGAACGTTTTCCTCCCATAATTGGAAGTTTGACCGTTTGACTAAACTTCACTGATTTTCCCCAAACCCACAGCTTCTGGAAGCCACCAATTTATTCTCTGTTTCTATCAGCTCAGTTTTTTTTAAATTTTACATATAAATGAGTTCATACAGTATTCATCTTTCTTTGTCTGACTTATTTCAATTAGCATAATCCCTTCAAAGTCCATCCATGTTGTTGCAAATGACAGGAATTCCTTATTTTTATGGCTGATATTATTCCATTATAGACATAAACACTGTATTTTTTTATGTTTTTTATTTATTTTTGAGAGAGACAGTGTGAACAGGGGAGGGACAGAGAGAAAGGGTGAGACAGAATCTGAAGACAGGTTTCAGGCTCTGAGCTGTCAGCACAGAGCCTGATGCGGGGCTGGAACCCACCAACCGCGAGATGATGAACCATGAGATCATGACCTGAGCAAAAATCACTCAATCGACTAAGCCACCCAGGTGCTTTTTCTTTATCATTCATCTGTTAATGGACACTTAGTTGTTTTTACATCTAAATAATGTAAAAATTATTTACATGTAAATAATGTTGCAATAAACATGGGGTGCAGTGATCTCTTCAAAACAGTGATTCCATTTCCTTTGGTACTAAACATAGTACCCAGAAATGGGATTGTGGATCATGTAGTAGTTCTACTTTTAACTTTTTAAGGAATCTCCCTACTGTTTTCCAGTTGGCTGTACCAATTTACATTCCCACCAACAGTGCATATACTTGCAGCACTAATTAGCTCTTCTGTGTTTGATAATAGCCATCCTAACAGGTATATCACAATATAAACACAGTAATATCTCATTGTGGGGTTTTCTTTTTTTTGCATTTCCTTGATAATTAGCGATGTTGAGCATCTTTTCATGTTTTCAGGTACCTGCTGGCCATTTGTATAATTTCTTTGGAAAAATATCTATTCAGGCCTTTTGCCCGTTTTAAAATCAGATTATTTATTTTTGCTATTGGGTCGTATGAATTTCTAATTTTAATTTTTTCTCCTCTCCCCATTTTATTGAGATAAAATTGACATATATTACATAAGTTTAAGCTGTATAGCATGACTTGAGTTACATATATTGTGAAATGATTATCACTGTAAGTTTAGTTAATATCCATCATCTCATATAGATACAAAAAAAGAAAAAGGTATTTTTTCTTAGTGATGAGAATTCTCAGGATGTAGTCCCTTAAGAACTTTCAAATATACCATCTAGCTATGTTAACTATAGTCATCATGTTGTATGTGATTTTTCCCAAATCCCTGGTACTTATTTATTACATCCCTAGTACTTATTTATCTTGACAACTGAAGTTTATACCTTTGACCAGCTTCAATCTCCCCACCACCCCACCTCTGGTGACGACACATTCAATGTCTTTTCTTTCAATTAGAGGGTTTTGTTTTGTTTTTTGATTCTACATATAAGTGAGATCATACAGCACTTGTGTTTCTTTGACTTATTTTGCTCAGCATAATGTCCTCAGTATCTACCTATATTGTCAAAAATGGCAGAATTTCCTTCCTTTTTAATGGCTGGATAATATTTGTGTGTGTGTGTGTGTGTGTGTGTGTGTGTGTGTGTGTGTGTGTGTGTATCATAGCTTCTTTATCCATTTATCTGTTGATGGTAACTTGTTTCCGTGTATTGTATTGGCTATTATAGATAATGTGACTGTGAGCATAGGGGTGCAGACATCTCTTTGACATAATATGTTCATTTCCTTTGGATATATTCCCAGAAGTGAAATTGCTAAATCCTATGATAGTTCTAGGTTTAATTTTCTGAGGAAACTCCATACTGTTGTTCATAGTGGCTATACCAATTTATGATTTCACCCACAGTGCACAGCAGTTTCCTTTTCTGTTTCTCATGTGTCTGGGATATTAACTCATCAGGTATATGATTTACAAATAGGTTTTCCCATTCTTTAGGCTGCCTCTTCATTTTGTTGAGTTGCTGAAGCTTTTTAGTGTGATGTAGTTTGACTTGTTTATTTTTTATTTTGTTGCTTGTGCATCTGGTATTAGATCAAAATATTATTACCAAGACCAATGTCAAGGAGGGTTTCCCATGTGTTTTTTTTTTTAAGAAGTCTTATGGTTTCTGGTCTTAATTCTGGTTTTAAGTCTTAATTTTGAGTGAATTTTTGTGAATGGTGTAAAGTAAGGGGTCTGGTTTCATTCCTTTGCATGTGAATATACAGATTTACCATCATCATTAATTGAAAATACTATCTTTTCTTGGACCCCTAGTCAAATATTATTTGACTGTGTATGTGTGGGTTTATTTCGAGGCTCTCAGATCTGTTTTACTGATTTGTGTGTTTGTTTTTATGCTAGCACCATGTTGTTTTGATTACTATAGTTTTGTAATATAGTTTGAAATCAGGATGTGTGATGCCTCTGGCTTTGTTCTTCTTTCTAAGGTTTGCCTTGGCTATTCAGGGTATTTTGTGTCTCCATACACATTTTAGGACTGTTATTTCTATTTCTGTAAAACATGAACTAGAGTTTTGATAGGAATTGTATTGAATCAAAGGATGGTTTTGGCTAGTGTGAATATTTTAACATTAATTATTTCAATCCAGGAACATAGGATATCTTTCCATTTATTTGTGTCTTCAGTTTCATTCATCAATGTCATAGTTTTTAGTATACACATCTTTCACCACTTTGGTTAAATTTCTTCTTATTATTACTTTTTATTCTATTGTGAATAAGGTTTTTTTTTTTATTTCTCTTTCAGATAGCTTTTTGTTAGTGTGTAGAAATTTACTGATTTTTATATGTTGGTTTTGTATCCTTCAATTTTGCTGAATTCATTAATTAATTCTAACAATTTTTGTGTGTGGTGTCTTTAGGGTTTTCTATATATCAAACCATATCATTTGCAAAGAGAGACAGTTTTAATTCTTCTTTCTGATTTGGATGCCTTTTATTTCCTTTTCTTGCCCGGTTGTTCTGAGTAGAACTTCTAGTACTCTGTTAAATAAGTGGTAAGATTGGCACCCTTGTCTCATTCTTCATCTTAAAGGAAAATTTTAAAGTCTTTAAACATTGAGCATGATGTTAATTATGAGCTTGTCATATATGATCTTTATTATATTGAGGTATATTCTTTCTATAACCAATTTGTTGAGAGTTTTTATTATGAAAGGATGTTGAATTTTGTCAAATGCTTCTTTTTCATCTATTGAAGTAATATGATTTTTATCTTTCATTCTATTAATGTGATATATTACATTTATTGATTTGTGATGTTAAACCAGGCTGATGAATCCCACTTGATCATGGCATGTGATTCTTTAAATATACTGTTGAATTTGGGTAGGTAGTATTTTGTTGAGAATTTTTGCATGTGTATTCACAATGGATATTGATTTATAGTTTTCTTTTCTTGTAGTGTCCTTATCTGGGTTTGGTATCAGGGTTATGCTAGCATTAGAAAATGAGTTTGGGTTGTTCTCTTCTCTTCAGTACTTTGAAAGTGTTTGAGAAGGATTGGTATTCTTTAAATGTTGGGTAGAATTCACTAGTGAAATCTGGTCCTGACCTTTTTTCTGTTGGTAGGTTTTTGCTACTGATTTTCTGTCTTTTCATGATTCAGTCATGGTAGTTTATGTTTCTAGGAATATATCCATTTCTTCTAGAGTGCCTAATTTGTTTGTACATAATTGTTCATAACAGTCTCTTATGATCTTTTATGTTTGTGTTATCAGTTGTGACTTCTCTTCATTTATTTCCAATTTTGTTGATGTGGGTCCTTTCTTGGTTTCCCTTTGTTAGTCTAGCTAAAGACTTGTCAATTTTGTTTATGTTTTCAAAGAATCAGGTCTTGGTTTTGTTAATCTTTTCTATTATTTTTCTATTCTCTATTCAATATATTTCAGCTCTAATCTTTATTATTTTCTTCCTTTTGCTAATGTTGGCCTTAGTTTGTTTCTTTTTTAGTACTTTGTGGTGTAATGGTAGGTTATTTGAATTCTTTCTTTCTTTCATGTACGTGTGTATACCTATACATTTCCCTATTAGAATTGTTTTTGCTTCATCTCATAAATTTCAGTATGCTGTGTTCCCATTTTCATTTTTGTCTCAAGATATGTTTTTCAAAATATGTTTTTATTTCCCTTTTGATTTCTTCTTTAATCATTGATTATTCAGGATGGTGCTGTTTAATTTCCATGTCTTTGTGGATTTTTTAAACTTTCTTCTTCTTATTGATTGCTAGTTTCATACCATTGTTGTCAGAACAGATACTTGTTATAATTTCTATCTTTTTGGATTTGTTGATACTTGTTTTGTGGCTTAACATTCCATCTATCTTAGAAAATATTCCATGTGCGCTTGAGAAGAGTGTATATTCTGCTGTTGGATGGAATGTTCTGTATATATTTGTTAGGTACACGTGATATAGGGTTGTTCAGATCTGCTTTTCCCTTAATGATTCTCTGTGTGAATGATATCTCCATTGTTGAGAGTGACATATTAAAGTAGTGCTGTTTATTTTTCCTTTTAGTTGTTAGTATTTGCTTTATATATTCAGGTGCTCTCATGTTGAGTGCATATATATTTACAATTGTTATATCTTCTTGATGAATTGTTTACCTTATCATTATATTATGACCTCTTTTGTCTCCTGTGGCCATTTTCAGCTTGGAGTCTATTTTTTTTCTGACAAAATTATAGCAATCTCTTCTTTCTTTTGCTTATAATTTTCTTTGAATATAATCTTTCATCACTTCACCCTCAGCCTATGTGTGTCCTGAAAGCTAGAGTGAGTCTCTTGTTGGCAGCAAATCATTGGATTTTTAAAAATCTATTCAGCCATTCACTTCTGATTAGAAAATTTAATCAATTTACATTTAAAGTAATTATTGATACGTAAAGACTTGCTATTCATCATTTTCTGTATTGTAGATCTTTTATTTCTTATTTCTTCTCTTGCTGTCTTCCTCTGTGATTTGATAATCCTTTGTGTATCTACTGAAGGTTTTTCCTTTGTGTTTACCATGAGGCTTGCATAAAATATATTACAATCATAACATACTGTCTTAAGCTGATAATAACTTAAGTTTGAGAGCATATAGAAGCTTTATTTTTTTACTCTTCTTCCTCACATTTTAGGGTATTGATGTTATAGTTTTCCTTTTGTTTATATTGTATATCTAACAAATAATTAATGTACATATAGTTGTTTTAATATATATTTTTTAAACTTTTAAACTAGAGTTGTAAATAATTTACTCAGCACCATTATAACATTGCAAAATGGGACTTTCACTTTATATTTGCCTTTATTGGTTAGTTTTGCACATTTATATATTTTTTGATGTTAATTATAATCTTTTAATTTCAGCTTGAAGATCACCCTTCAGCATTTCTTTTTAAGACTGGTCTAGTGATAGTGAACTTTCTCAGGTCTTATTTGTTTGAGAAAATATTTCTCTCTATATCTGAAGGACAGCTTTTTTAGGTATAGCATTCTTGGTTAAATATTCTTGGTCTCTTCTTCCAGACTTTGTAGTTTCACTGTAGAGGGGAAAGACCTTCATTAGTCAGCTTAGCTTGGCACACTAGATGAGTCAGTTCATAGTGTTCATGGGCAGGTAGGCCTTTATCAGGATCTCCAGTTGGGCAAGGTCAATGCTCATTCTCGGAAGTTGGTGGGGGTTGCTGCTGGCTAGGCTCTGCAGTTGGGTGGTTCTATTGGCTAGGTTCCATGCTCAAGTAGGGCTTCTGGTGGGCTCCTTAATCAGATGGGGTTGCTGGCTGTGTTCTGTGGTTAGATGGGGCTACCAGCTGGGCTCTTTAGTCACCTCTGGTCAGGCAGGGTTGCAGGCTCTGTTCCCTGACAGGATGGTACCACTGGTTTGTATTCTGCAATTTGGCAGGGCTGCAAGCTGGACTCTGCCATTGTTACTGGTTGAGTGGGGCATCAGGGTTATCATGATACTGTTGGCTAGACTCTATGTTCAGGCAGGGCCACAAGCTAGGTTTCTCAGTTGGATAGGGCCTTAGGCTCTGCTCTGATCTGGTAGGGCCACAGGCTGTGCCCTGAAGTTGGGTGGGGCCACAGGTTGGACTTCATGATTGGGTAAGCTGTTGACTATGCTCTACTTTTGGGCAAGGTTGCTGACCAGGTTTTTTAGTCAGAAGGGGCCTCCAACTGTACCCTACAGTTTGCTCTGTAGTCAGGTTAGGACAGTGTCTGGGCCCCCTGGTTGAAGGGGTGCTGCAACTATGCTCTATAATTGGAAAGTTCACTGGCTGACCTCCCTACCTGGGTGAGGCTACAGGCTGTATTTGACAATCAGGCAGGTGCTAAGCTGGGCTCTGCTGCTATGTGGGGTTGTAGGCTGGGCTCAGTGGCTGTGTAGTTACTGTAGACTGGACTCCAACCATGCTCAGGGCTTATCCAGACTACCTGATTATGTGGAGCCAGAAGCTTTGCTCAACATTTGGGCAGGGCTACTGGCTTAGCTCCCTGCCTGAGTGGGCCATAGGATGTGCTTGGTGCCTGCCTAGTGTCTATAGCCAGGCTTCTCTGAGGAGCAGTACTGGAAGCTATGCTCCGCAGTTGAATAGGACTGCAAATTTGTACCCCATCATGCGAGGGGCCAAAGAGTGGACTCCACCACTGGTACAGCTCATTAGCTGGGAATCCAAGTCAGGCAGAACTGGTATCTGAGCTTCGCCTGATGGGGTTACCAGCTCAGCTTTGCAAATAGCAGAGCGCTGGCTGGGATCTCTGTTTTGGCACCAGTGCAAGCTGCTCTGACCTGAGCACGAGTTGCCATAAGCCCTGCCCTGCTTCTCTTTCTGTATCTGATTGTCTGTGGTAGAGCTCCACAGATTCTCCCAATGACCCCCCAAGGTGAGTCCTAAGTGGGCCTCCTGGGAAGCCCACTGCAATGCTGGGGTACTCAGTTCTCTTTCCTCACTGGAGGAACTATATATTGGGTGAGGGTGAGGATTCTTCTCCATGTAGTGCTGCGTTTGTCTGGGGGAGGGGCAATGAGGTCAGAGTTAACCTGACCCTTTCACTTTCCCAAGGCAGTCCATCTCCATCTCTGTGGTTCAGGGGGCTGCATAGGACTCACCTTTGGGATTTTGGGTTTTGGGATTTTCACAGTGGTGTTGTCTATGAGTAGTTCCTAGTTGTCTTCTGAGGGGTGCTGAAGTAAGGAATAACCTATGTTATCATCTCGACCTCACTCATCTCATGATTTTCTAATTTCCAAAGTTTGTCTTTGGACCTTATCCATGTACATGTAGGGAAAAATAGGGCTAATGCTGTGCATTTCAAGGTAATTAGCATCTTAATGCTTATCTATTTTTTTGGGAAAGAGAGAGAGAGAGAGACACACACACACACACACACAAAGTGAGAGCAGGGGAGGAGCAGAGAGAGAGAGGGAGACAGAGAAATTGAAGCCAGCTCCAGGCTCCAAGCTGTCAGCACAGAGCCCAATACAGGGGTTGAACTCATGAACCACAAGATCATGACCTGCGCCAAAATCAGACACTTAACTGACTGTGTCACCCACACATTCCCAAGGTAATTAGTATCTTAACATAATGTAAACTATAACACAGAATTATTTACTCATTTCTGTGGGCTTCAGATCATGACCCGAAAGGATCTGAAAGCAGAATAGCTTGACTTTGTTTCAGTTGTGTGTGTGATAAAGGGTATTTCTAACAAGGGGTGGCAGTTTTGAAATGACTTGAATCAAAAGTCACTGAGGCTGATCTGAATCTCAATATGCCTGCTTGTTAATAATGTGAGCATGGGGATGTTAAACTTGGGACTTCAGTATGCCCATCCATAAGACGGGGAAAATTGCTGCCTCACGATTTTGTTAAAGGCAGTTAAGTAAAATATGATATGTAGCGTTTTATGCCTAAAGCCTGGCATTTAATAGACATTCAGGGAATGTAAGCACTTTCATTCATTATGTATGTTTGTAAGGACCTGTGCTTTTTCCGTACCCAGAAGCTAAGAAGAATTTGAAAGATTCCCTTTCAGCTCGTATACCACAAAGGTTCTTTAAAAACAAAAAGATGCTCTATAAGTCTTTAAAAATTAATCATTTATACTTTAAAACCATTCAGATACATAAATCATACAGATCAGTAGAAATGTAATAATAGTGTGATAATAGCACTAAACATAAGATAAAGAAAAATAATAATAGTAGCTAAAATTGGATATTATTTTGTGCCCAGAGAGCACTGTCTCATTTAATTTTTGCAAAACATTTGGGCTTTCATTATTTGCATTTTATGGATGTGGATAATGAGGCATAGAGATTAAATTAATTGCTCAAGATCATGTAATTTGTAAGTAGAAGATCAGGACTGGCAATCTGTCTTCGTCCACAACTGAAAACTTCTCTGTCTTAATCCAAAGCCCAAGGTCTTCTATGACCATATCATTTTTAAGCCTATGAAAATGGGCCCTTGCTTTGCATCCCATACTTAAAAGGATCTATTCTGACCTTCCTCTGGCTGTGTCCTTTCTTTTTTTTTTAATGTTTTAATGTTTTTTATTTATTTTTGAGAGACAAGGAGAGACAGCGTGAGCAGGGGAGGGTCAGAGAGAGTGGGGGATACAGAATCTGAAGCAGGCTCCAGTCTCTGAGCTAGTGGTCAGCACAGAGCCCGATGCGGTGCTCGAACCCACAATTGTGAGGTCATGACCTGGGATAAAGCTGGACGCTTAACTGACTGAGCCACCCAGGGACCCCTGGCTGTGTTTTTTCCTAAGAGGCATGAGCCTGAGGAGCCCAGGGGACATGCTCACCCACACACAGCCTGTGACTCCTTCTACACTCCAGTCTGGGTGCTCAGGGCCTTGGAGTTCTCTGCACTGAACGTTCCCAGCCAGCTTCCCACACTTGTTTAGACCTTTCCCAGGGTCTGCTCCTGAGCATGTACCATTCATGGTGTGCACACTCCAAGTGGAGTATGAAGGCAGTGCCTAAAGCTGGGCATATGGGGCACGTTGAATGAAATCGGGAGTGGTAAGGGAAGGAGGTAGCAAAAACCCAGACAAGGGGCTGCCTGGCTTTCCTGGGATTGGTTGTTATATTCTGGCCTAGAACTTCGAGGAGCTCTGTACTCTAGCTCTGAATCTGGGCTTCGAGGTCATAGCCAAGGCTGTTCCCTCACTGCAGGAGATACCACACATTGTATTTGATAGTTTATTGACTTCACTTAGAATTTTAAAATATTGCTGCTTTAAACCACTCCCTCTTTTTTTTTTTAAATTATAACTTTAATGTCTGCGTTATTTGGAGATCCATCTCTGATGATTACTTTTTTCCTTTGAATGTGGGCCACATTTTTCAGATATTTTTATAAACTTAGCAATTATGGATTGTATCCAGCACCTTGTGATTATATATTGTAGAGACTCTACATTCTGTTATATTTCATTAGAGTTTTTTATTTTTTATTTTTCCATATTGTTCCAGCAGGCAATTAAATGGACTGAAATCAGACTTTGAATTCAAATTCCCTGTGTAGATAGAAGCTAAACGATCAGGTCAGTTTTATGAGCCTTAGCTGAGCTGCTTGGAGCCTTCCCCGCTCATGCGTATTTTACAGGTCAGCCAGAGAATTGGGCAGAATTTTTGTACCTAATTTGAGACAGTCTCTCTTCTGATTCTCTTCTTTCTGGAACTTCTCTCTTCACTTTCCGGTTGCTGTGGTTACCTTGAACTCTGCCTCTTTATCAAGTTAGTAACACTGCAGGTTTCTATCAGTTTGATGGTGGAAGGTACCTGCCTTTAGATCAAAGGCTTTAAAAATCAGGAAATTCAGCACTGTTCCTGTCTTCCAAGTGTGCACCTCCTTCTGCTGCCACAAAATTTCTTCTTTTGGTCACATGTAAACATAATTAATGAGTTCTTTACTAGTGTATTTCTTTTCTTTTCTTTTCTTTTTTTTTTGAGGGGAGGTGCAAATGGGTGAGAGGGAGAGAGGAAGAGAGAGGTGGGGCTCATCTCACCCAATGTGGGACTCGAACGCACTAACTGTGAGATCATGATCTGAGCTGAGGTCAGGGGCTTAATTGACTGAGACACCCAGGGACCTTTTACTAGTATATTTCTATTGTTGATTTTTGAGTATATCTTTTCTATTCCTCGGGCATGGATATTACTCATTTTCAGACGAGCAAATAGAATTTCATTTTATTTAAAATTTTTAATCAAAAGGAAAAATAATATATAATCGGGTGCCTGGGTGGCTCAGTTGGTTAAGCATCCGACTTTGGCTCCTGTCATGATCTCATAGTTCATGAGTTTGAGCCCTGTGTCTGACTCTGTGCTGACAGCTCAGAGGCTGGAGCCTGCTTCAGATTCTGTCTTTTTCTTTCTCTGCCCCTCCCCTGCTGGCACTCTGTCTCTTTCTCTCAAAAATAAATAAAAATTGCATATATATATGTGTAAGTATATATATATATATATGTATATATATATATAAATGCAAGTCTTGGCTTCTTGGGTTGATATATTTTTCCCCATGTACTTATCTACAAAATGATTGATCTCCTACAAAATTATCTATCTTTGGATATTCCAAGTATATATCCTACTGATAGTGAATGGATCAAAGTCATAGTCAATGTGTATATTATTTAAATAAGAAATTGGATTTTCATGAAAGTATCTGTTTGTTGAAGGCAAAACCGCATTGCCTGTTTTCTTACTTTGTACCACAACAGTGTTTGCATATGGGTACTGATGTTAAATGACTCACAGACCCTACATACCCTACCTAAAGCCATCGAAAAATATAGTAGCAGTATTAATTCCGGGTTAAAGCACTTTCATGATTAAGTTTACCAGTTGTTTTTAAGCTAGAGCAAGTTGTTTTGGTCGGTCTAAGTAGTTGAGACAAAATATACCAAAGACCAGTAACAGAGGTTCAGTATCCAAGGATCTTGCTAATAAAACATAATCCAAACAAAAAAAATCTAAAAGAGATTATTTTTCATTCATATGTGCTACTTTTAAATCTCTTAAGGGCATACATTTGAATAGAAGATGTCTGAACACTTGTAAAAACTCTGGGTATTTTTCATTTCAAAGAGAGGTTTCAAATGCATATGATCCTTTATACCAAAATATACCAATATGAATAATTAATGAAAGGAATTCAACTCTGAAGGCATTACTGCTGGTTTCTAATCAGCCCATAAGCCAAGGCAGATGACTTCTCTGCACTGGAGTCAGAGGTGGTAAATATCCCAGAGAATGTGTCTAAATAGAGGGGTTTTAACCTCACCTGGTGTCTAAGTGAGTTCGCTCTACTTTTTCTAACCAAGGTGATGGTTTAGAACAACCAAAAAAAAAGGCATTTTGTAAAATTTAGCTATTTTTGTTGTTAACACTAATATTTGTCTCCTTTTTTCTACCTCCAAGATATATTTTATTCATTAATGCAGAATTCTGTGTATAGCAATTTCTCTGAAATAGCCATGGCTGAAAAATAAGATGCTCTGACAATGAATATCTTGATTAGTGGAACATGTTATGTTTGACCCTTCTTTGATGATTCATAAAATAATTCAGTATCTCATTGTACTTTGGGGCCATTATAATTACAAACATCATTCTTTTACACATATATTGATTCATATATTAATTTCTCAAGTACTCATTTGTTCAATGTTTTTAGTGTGTAAAATGCCACATTATGCATATGAATAGAAATGCTGTTAAGTAGAGTGTTATGTGAATGATGTCAAATTAATCGTTATACTTGGAATCAGTTTCTATGTTTCCTAGATTACATTGTTCCCATATCACTATATATATATATATATATAGAGAGAGAGAGAGAGAGAGAGAGTGAGAGAGTGAGTGAGTCCTGATGAAACCAAGCAATAAGTGAATTATTAATGGTCAGAAATCTGATAGAAGCTAAAACATAAATAGAGCTGGCTAAATTTGGAAACATAAGTCACAGTTCCTTGTGTTTTTTAATCATGCGATTTTGACACGATGAAAAACCAAAACATGATGAGCAATGAACACTATCTTCTGGAGAAATTTGCTGCTGTCCCCTAAGATTTGGCATGTTCAATCTTGATGCCTTTATCCCTGATGGAAGGGTGTTTACCTCAAATTATGCTCCTATCGGGAAAAACTCTTCATTCCACCCATTTGTTTTCTTTCTCATTCCTTTTTTTTTAAACTTCTTAATCTGTGAGTCAGATACCTAGCATGAAACATACAGAAGGCTCAAACTGAGTAATTAAAGACCATTTGATAAAAGGAAAAGGGGTGGTGAGGGTTTAGAAAACCAGTGTCTCTACCTTCCCTAGGGACAATGGGGGAGAGGATTTACCTGGTAGACAAAGTAGCTGCCTGAAGAAGGCCTCCTGCCAAAAGCTGTGACCTCCAGGAGAGGGACGCATCCAATGTGTGACAACCTGGCAGGGAGAGACCCAGGGTAAGAAGCTCCCTCACTCTCTTCCTACTTTTTCTGGTACTTCCAATTAGACAAATTCAACTAGCAGTCAGAGGCAAGAGAGCTTCTGAGGTCTGAGGGCAAGTGGAAAAGTGTGGCAAAGAATCAGCTTACACTGCATTGTATGTTGTCAACTCAGTATCCCCACTACTTTCCCTTTATAAACAAAATAATGTTTCTTTCTTTCTTTCTTTCTTTTTAGAGAAAGAGAGTGGGCAAATGTGAACAGGGAAGGGGCAGAGAGAAAGAGGGAGAGACGGAATCCCACGTAGGCTCCATGCAGTCATTGTAGAGCCTGCTCTGGGGCTTGATCCATGAACTGTGAGATCATGACCTGAGCCAAAACCAGGAGTTGGGTGCTTCACTGACTGAGCCCCCCAGGTGATGCCTCCCTACCACTTTCTTCTGGATGTGAGGATCCATGTTTTCCAGGATCCCTGCACCATTTGGCTCATCTTTAGGGTCTGCCAAGGAAAGCCATTTGTGGAAGATAAGAAAAGGAAGAAGGGGAGCAGTATTTCCTGAGGCAGTGGTAGACAGATATGTGCCTGTACAGGTGGTTCCACTTCATGTTGAAGGCTGAGCTATTTGGTTTGGGCACCTCAGAAGTTTGGGAGATTCAGTTACTTTCCAGCAAAAGGACTGTGTTTGAGCTCATGGATGACAGGTTTTTTTTTTTTAAATTCCTTATTCTCTTAATACTTCCTATGACCCTGTATGTCTCTACCTACAAATTTGAGAAATGTAAAGTGGCTACAGTTTTCCTGACTAAATCCTGATTGATACACAGTACAATCCCTGTCTCCTGACGTGCCTGAAGTTCCCACTGTATCTGAAGAGTGAATATTGGGATAAATGGGCAGGTTGGCCCTGAGACTAGGCCATGATTGTGCATCTGAGGACTGGTGAGGAGGCAATAGGAGGCCACGGGGGGAGGTAAGGGGGAAGAAAGGGAAGAATATCTTCAAGATGGGAGATGGGGGTCATGCAGTGCTCTGGAGGTCCCTCAGGTAGCCATGGAGAAGAATTCATTTGTAACCATGGAGTTGGGTGGTCCTATAGGGATACTTAATAGATATGTGCAGATTTGGTTTTGTAAATAATAGTCTGCTGTTTCAAGCATACTGTTATGATCCTTGTCAGGACTACTGAACTCTTTGGAAAATGACATGTGCCTTTTGCATACAGCTTAACTCATGGAGATGCCATCTGGTACAGCTTCAGTTGCAGCCTAAATCAGTGGTTTTTAACTTTGGCTACATATTACAATTAGCTGAGCAACTTAGAATGTTCCAGTTCCCAGGACTCACCTCAGATCAGCTAAATCATAATCTCCAGTTATCAGTGATTCTTTTTTTTAAACTCCATGAGTGATTAGAATGGAAACCAAATTGAGAAGTAGTTCTAGAACCTTGCTACCCAAACACTCACTAATGGTAGTGTGGGCATCCATCCATCCCTCCATCCATCCATCCATCCATCCATCCATCCATCTATCCATCCATCCATCCATCCATCCATCCATCCATCATCCCTCCATTCATCTATCCATCCATCCATCCATCAATCCATCCCTCCATCCTCCATCCCTCCATCCATCTATCCATCCATCCATCAATCCATCCCTCCATCCTCCATCTCTCCATTCATCTATCCATCCACACCACTACCTTGATAGCATCACGGGCAGCCCCACCCCAGGCCTACTGAATCAGTATATGCATTTTAACAAGGTCCACAGGTACCTGTGCATACTTTTAAAGACTGAGATGCACTGAATCCTGGCCACTCTAAGCAAGTTACATTTACCTTTGTTCCATCATACTTTCTTGCCAGCACTTGCCTTTTTTAAAAAAATAGATTCTTGGAATATAATTGATATATAGTAAGATTGACTAAAAAAAACTAAAAGTTCGGTGAACTTTGGCATGCATACAACTGCGGAATCATCACAATTGAGACAATGAACATATCCATCATCGTCAAAAGTTTCCTCCTGTCCTTTGTTATACCTTCTTCCCACTCCTCCCCTTGGTCCTTCCTCCACCTCCATCCCCGTGCAACTGGTGATCCACTTCCTATCACTACAGATTAGTGCATTTTCTCAAACTTTTTGCACACACAATCATATAGAATGCACTTTCTTGGCCTGGCTTTTTTCCCCCATCGTAACTGTTTTGAGATTCATCTCTGTTGTTGTGTGTATCAGTAGTCATTGCTGTTCGTTTTTCCTTGCTGAATAGTGTTCTGTTGCATGGAGTAACTCAATTTGTTTATTTATTCATCTGCCGATGGACACTTGGGTTGTTTCTGGTTTTTGTCTTTCTCAAATAAAGCTGCCAGAACTTTCATGTACAAGTCTTTGTGTAGATAATTATTTTCATTTTTCTTGGGTAAATACCTAAGGTGTGGAATGGTTAGGTTTTACATTAGATGTATGTTTTACTTTTTGTAAAAATACTTTCCAGAACAATTCTCTAAGGTAGGTATTATTGTTGATCTCATTTTGCAATGGAAGGAAAAAAGAATCCCCAGAGGGAATAAGTGTTTGTATTGCTTATTGTGAGATGTTTTTTTCACTTGTTAGAGTAAAACTTCAGTGATGACAAAATTTCTATGTTCTTGGTTGTTTACATTATAGCCATTATTATAGTGTGGGGCACACAGCTGGCATCTCAGCCAGATGTGACTCAAACCCCTTGGTCCAGGAGGGTCCTTATGTATTCAGCAAGCTTCTTTCTCTCTGTCATTACATATATTGTGAATTAGCAGATGATGCTGATTGAAGCCAAATCCTTCTATGACCTTGAATGAGGTCAAAACCCATATCCATATACTACTTCTTGAGCTAACAATATTCTATATTTGTGATGTATTTGTGAAGACTAGACATTCCCTAACTCTTGCCTTTGTTTAGCACATAACTCATACCTTAGCACAAAGATTTTATTCAACCTATAATTACTAATAATTACCTTCTGAACAGTTTTACCCAACCGTACATGCCTGCCTCACTTAAATTATTTGCTTAGCCCTGAATTTCATAGTCCATAAAAAAACTCTGCTTCATTGTATTATGAATCTTATTAATTGAATCAGTTTGTTATATTTTCTTAGGTACATAAAACAGAATATATATGAAATACATATAAATTGTAAAGTATAACAAACATTTACAAAACCACCATAAACCTAGCAGCTAGAACTTTACTAATCCTGTTGCATCTATGAGTTTTTTGTCTCCTACTTAGCGCCACCAGAGGTGAATAGTATTTAGAAATTTGTATTTATTATTACCTTGCTCTTAAACATTTCTTTAATGTATGTTCTTCCCTATACATTATATTATTTAGCTTAACTGTTTATGAGCTTTAAAAAATGGCATCATGTCATACTCATCTGAAAATTGTTTTTCTCATTCAAGAGTGTATTTCTAAGGTTTGATCATGTTACTGTGCATGGCTTAGGTTCATTGATTTTTCATTGATCTGGAATGTTCCTTGTATGATAGTGCTGCTATGACTATTCTTATACAGATTTACTGTTGCACTGTGCAAGAGATTCTCTTAGAGATGAGCTTGGAATCTAACTGATGGGTAGCAGGATATGTGAACGCTCAACTTTATGAGCTTGGTGCCAGTATGTTTTCCGAGGGACATAACCTGTTTGCATTCCCACCACCAGCATTCAAGAGTTGTCTTTACTGAATCATTAGCAACAGCTGATGTTGACAGTCTAGTAGCTAGAAAATGGAATCTCACTGTGAACTTACTTTATATTGCTCTGGTTACAAACAAATCTGGACAACATTTTATCTTTTTAATCACTGTGTTCCCTTTTTTGAGAAGTTTCAGGTCAAAGCTACACATATCTAAAATTTTGGATTATCTTTTTCTTATTGATTTCTTTGTCTTGATATTAATCCTTATATGTGTGTGTGTGTGTGTGTGTGTACACACACACATATATATAATATATGTATATATAATATATATATATATATATATGTACTACAAATATTTTTCCCACTGTGGCTTGTGCTTTCTTCCCCCACTTATTGGCCGTTTTTGAAATAGAAGCTCTTATTTGTGGTGTAGTTGAATTTTTCAATTTTTTCTTTTATGGATTGTGTTTCTTGTGTTATGTTTAAGAAGTTTTTTCTACTTACAGTGATGAAGCTGTCATATATTGTACTTCTATATTGTCCTCACTTCACTGTAGTTGGTTTTTATGAATGGTGTGAGGTAGGCATTCAATTTGTTGTTGTTGTTGGTTTTTTTTTTTTTTTTTTGCCTTATGGATAACCAGTTGTCTCAGCACCAAATCATGTGTCAAATTTCCATAAATGCATAGGTCTATTTCTGGACTTTCTATGTTCTTTACTTTGTCCTTTTTCTATTATTCTTTCTTGCCTTTAAGAATTATTTGAGGTTTTTGGGTGCTTGGGTGGCTTGGTTGGTTAAGAATCCAACTTTGGCTCTAGTCATGATCTCATGGTTCGTGAGTTCAAGCCCCATGTCGGGCTCTGTGCAGAAAGCTCAAAACCTAGAGCCTGCTTCAGATTCTGTGTCTCCCTCTCTCTTGCTCTCTGCTTTCCCCTGCTGGCACTCTATCTCTCTTTCAAAAATAAACGAACATTAAGAAAATTGAAAAAAGTTATTTGAGGTTTTTATTTGCTTACCAGCTTTTCCTGTTTATTCTTTTTCTCTTACTGGCTTAGAAGTTATATATTTTGCTTCTTTTCTTTTTGTTCATTTAAATGTTTTAATGTGCATTTAACTTTACTGTTATCAGGATGATATTATCCAGTATTTTAATTCTGTTCTTTAAAAAAATGAACAATCTTGTCAGTTAGAAACAACTGTTTTATGCCAGACACATTTGTTTAAACATAACTACATATTTTCCAATTTCTTTGCTTAGCATTCTTTCTTTCATCTCAAACTTCCTTGATGGGGCTAATTTGCTTTCTTTCTGAAGTTTCTTTGGTGAACATCTCTTGTCTGTAAACTTAATTTTTTTCTTCTATTCATCTAACTATTTAGGAATAGTTTTTTGGGTTATAGGATTCTAAGTCAGCTATTACTTTATATTAGCACACTGAAAATATTGGTTTTATTTCTTTCTGGCTTCCATCTTGGCTTCCATCCTGGGAAGTCTTCTGTTAGGCAAATCATCATACTTTATAAAAAGATTTGTGTATCAGTCAGCCACTGCTGCATAACAAACCTAAAACCTAAAAGCTTTTATCTATTTCCATGTATTTGAGTTGGCTGGATGTCCTATGGTGTAGGTTGAATTTGGATGGGTAATTGCTTCCAGCTGTAGGTCTGACTTAGGTTGGCTTTTCACCGTGTATTGGGCTCATGTCAGCTCCATTTGTCTTTCTTCTTGGGCCCAAATATTAGTTATTATTACACTCATTCTTTGTGAGACCAAGTTGCACACTGAATTTTCTAGAATGAAACTGCCAAAAACATGGGTTGATTTAGTAGAGTGGTGGAAAAAAAATTGCACAAGTAGGGGTAGAGAAGGACAGAAGAACATAGATTTTTTTTAATACAAATAGGATACCATGAAGAGCCACTGTAGTTATTTCTTAACACCTAGTCTGTGAAGAAGCTGACATGTTCACTTAAGGAATTTGGCTAAATTAGGGGTGCTGATTCCTTGTAACACATCAGATTATACCCAGAATACTGCATTCCATTGTGCTGCTTGAGAAAAACCTGCGAAGAACCTGAAAAGCTTATAAAGGATACTCAAAATTTTTCATCTGTCAGTTTATTTAAGGTTGACTTTTAACAGACTGATAATCTAGTAGTAGGAAAATAAGTTTAGCAGAGTGATTACGATGAATACTCTGGCAGAACATGCAAGGAACAGATCTGAATGACTGAATAGGATCATCAAAGTTGGTGATAAATTAGTGATTGGCAGGTAGGAGCATTATATGATTTTTAAATGATAATGGCATCCTTGCTCTGAGATATTTTCATTAGCTACAAATGCCCTAAATGTTATTAGATAAAATCCGCCTTTGGCTGGCATAGCATTTCATTTTTTCATGTTTGTGTCTCTGTTTGGCAGCAAGTAAACATTTTTCTCACTCATATTACTGAAATGCCAGATGAAAATGAAAACGTAATTTGTATAAATATTCAGGTCTTGGTAGGGTGTCCCGGTCTATTAGTTCCAATTTCAGAAATTCATTGTCTTTACAAAACAGGTGAGAGAAAACCACTTGGTTTTCATATAATAGCACCAAACTGTCACCACCAGTGGAACTAATTTGATGTGGCATCATGCAAATGAAACATAGGCATGGCTCCCTAGGGTGAATTGCTTTTGGAGATGGGCAAAACATTGGCAGATGATTCATACCTGCCAACCATGGGAAGGCTGATACTCTGGCCGGGGACATTGCTATCTCTTGCATTTTTTGTAAACACACAGATGCTCTTCACTGACAGGTTAAAAAATGAGTCATTTCAATTTTATTAATTGGTAAAACATTTAAATAACCCCTGCCTTTTTATAAATCTCCTAACAGTAGTTGGAATACAGAATTTGTAGAAGCTGAGCTTCCGATTAAGCTCCTATTAAGGAAGCCTGTGATATTTGACAGGTTAAGCAATGTAAGTCGTGACCAGTCCTCCAAGTTCAAATTCAGATCCCTAAAATTACTGTTGCTTTAACTTTTGTCCGTGACATGCTACACAGTAGAGAAAGAGGTCTTTCCCTTATATCATTGTTTCTCTTACTTGAATGATAATAAGTGTATTCAGGGATGCTTCTTAAAACTTTAGCTTCCTGGTTGTTGCCCTAAAGCTTCTGACTCAGTGTATCTGGGATTTGCCTGGAAATCAGCATTTAAAGTTAATTCCACAGGGATTCTTTTGGGAGTGGTTGCAAGCTCATGGTGGTGTACAGCTCACTGGACCTGTGGGATAAGGAGGAGAGCTGTCTCGTGGAGATAAAGGGGGATGTGTCTTACCATCCTGGTGTCTACGTGTACCCTCTGTCACCTCTTCTAGTTTATTACACAAGAGACTTGAGGCAGAAGTGGCTTAAGGCAAATGTAGATTTAAAAATAACATATTATTAAGAAACAGTGAGACAAGGAAGATTTAAAAACACAATTGCAGTAATAAACTAAGATTGAGAGAAAATAGCGCAGATTCAGGTGATAAAATCTCAATTATTTGCTATAATTAAACTAACAACTTGGTTTAAATTCTCCAGGCAACCGAAACAATAGGAAGATAAAGTCTGTTCTACAGTGAGTTTTTTGTTGTGGTTGTGGTTGTTACCAAAATGGAGGGGAAATGCCTGTGCTTTTCCAGAACTTTCCTTGGCGTTTCCTTGGCGTAGAAGGGCTGGCACGGGCTATGTCCTCCATGGCTTTCTTCATTAGCAGGAAGAGAGGTTCCAATTCTCCACTTCACTGTTAATTCCCTCTTCATGGAAAATGAGGGACGTGTGAGTGTCAGCTGGACACAGGAGGTACTCATCTGCTCCGTAATGCCAGATCTTCTGTTTACTTCCTTGAGAAACTGGAGAGGAGGATTTATTTAGATAAGATAATTTCCTCTAACCCTCATGGTTGTCTTCATTCCTCCCATCACTGGTAGCAGTTACTAACACCAGTCTACTCCTCTGCTGTGGAACTGTGTTATCCCAGCTATCAGAGCCCTGGCCCTCCAGCCAGATTATGATTGTTCCCCAAAAAGGATGCAGTTTGGAGTCTTTGCATTTGAAAAGATGGTATGAGCCAGAATCCTAACATCTTGGCCACCAATCTCAGATCCTACTCAGCTTTTAAGTCTGGAAGGGAAGAATAAACCTGACATGGGCTCCTGAGTGTCCCTTACTCCTGAATTTGCAGGATGAGAGGAAATCTTGAATGTTGCTTTAGATCTTATCTGGGAAGCCAGCTCCCAGTTTGAAACCATTTCAAATCTCATGTCGAGGTGAAATGAGTAGTCATCTAGATGTATCATTTGTGGGGTGAGAACAAAGCTCTGCACTAAAAAAATTACCCCCCAAGTAATATGTAATTCAGGCTTGATATTTCACCATAACTAATTTATTTCTTTGTGTGGAACTTTCAACTCCATGTGTGTGGTTCTAGCCTAAAATATACAAAATGATTCTATGTGAGTACATTAATCAGCTTATTCTTCTTTGCACCAGAAAACCCAGGTCTAATTGAGAACTCTGATATCCTAGGGGCAGGAGTTACTTTCAGAGGGAACATGGGGATGTAGAAGGGTGACAGGAATTAATGATGTTTATGTATCTTTTAATTTTCTCTAGGGCTATTCTTGCCCCCCCCCCCCATGGATGAAATGAAATGAAATTGTCTTTATTTTCTCTGTGATGTGTGATATGATCTGCTCATATTAGTATAAGAGAAGAAATCTAGAAACAAAGCAAACCCTTTAATACTAGGAATGTTTGCTTTTTTGGTCAAATTCACACATGCAGTGCTGATATATTTAGAGGGACCAGAGGAGATCATAATTAACAGCTGAAGCATAAGAAGGAGCATGCAGGCTGCACTGCAGATCCTTTGGAGAACCTTGAGTGATTCCTCACCCCTACCCCCAGACAACGCTTACAGTATTTGTGCATAGCAAGGCCTGATTCCATTGGAAGAAGTC
Source organism: Helogale parvula (assembly GCA_004023845.1). Classification (NCBI taxonomy): domain Eukaryota; kingdom Metazoa; phylum Chordata; class Mammalia; order Carnivora; family Herpestidae; genus Helogale; species Helogale parvula. Next base: position 121,569 of record PJEM01004702.1, read on the forward strand.
ACAGATCTGAAGTGGATTTTATCCAGAACACCAGGGAGAGGACATTGCCAGAGGGCCTCCTAGTCACTGGTTCCTATTTAATATGGCAAAGTTTGTGTTAAGACTCCTGGTAGTCCCAATACTTAATATTCTGGCAAAGTATGGACAAATGGAAATATGATTCCATTTAAAAATGGAAATTCACCATGGCTCCTTTGTTTCGTGAAGTACGTGCCAACAGAACAGTAAGGTATAATTGTCAACGCGCATGGAGATCGGCCAGCCTTTCTAACGATTAACCTAGGGGATGCTCCTAATTGTAAATGGAACTGTCCATTGAAGTCACTGGTCTTGAGAACATTTCAGTTACACATCAGAAGGGAAAATTACATTAGCTTTTCATGGAGGGGAAATGGGAAGGCTTTGTTTTCTTTTACTTTTTTTTTTTTAATATACAGACAGCACTGGTAGATTTAAAAAAATTTTTTTATTTATGTTTGAGAAAGAAAGAGACAGCATGAGCAGGGGAGGGTCAGAGAGAGAGGGAGACACAGAATCTGAAGCAGGCTCCAGGCTCTGAGCTACCTGTCAGCACAGAGCCCGACACGAGGCCCGAACCCATGAACCGTGAGATCATGACCTGAGCCGAAGTCGGACGCTTAGCCACCTGAGCTTTTTAGAAAAGTGATTTTTAGAAACCACTTTTAAAGTATCTAGAAGACCTTTGTTGTACACAGATGTCTTTAAACCTTCTTTGTAGGCTAAAGTCTAGTTTTTATTTATGAATTATTAAACGTATTTATTATTATTTGATTAATTCCATTATTATTTCTGTCTTCATCAGATTTTCATTTTCGTATCAATAGATGGTATAGAACTTAGACTATATACCCATCGACAACTATACCCATAGACAAAATGATGTAAGTGAAAGTTAGATTCTTCAGTCCCCTCCTCAGACATGGCAGAACCCACAATGTAGTCTAAACCAAATCAATCCTAACCACTTTGCCACATGTTCTTAGACCTCTGTGTTATCCAGAGCCTGGTAGTCTGATTCCTGACTTCCTACAAATTCCTGGGGCTGGAGATTCATTATTCTGTGGCCCCCTAATCCTTACTCAGGTAGTGTACCTGCAGAGAATGGGGTCATAGCATGGAGGTAAACTCAGGGGTAAGAAAGAGGACTAAGACTCTATTTTCTGAGGTGGGACTTGGGAAGGGTTCAGTTGCCATTGGAATAGGACAGTTGTTGGTAACTCCTGGCCCTCAGGTGGGGCTTACCTGTCTCTTAAGGTGGGGCTTACCTGTCTCTCATTTTTAAGCATTTTCTTTGAGTGGGAAAAAATTATTAAATCTTTCATATTGCCCGTGAAGCCAACCAACAAAGTTGGCTTTAGGTATTTTCTTCTAGTGGCTTATAAATGTGGAGAAAATAGTTGGTTCAAAATGATTGGAGAATATAATCTTTGCTTAGACATTTGACTCACAGCCAGTAGCAAATGGACATGAAAGATAAAAGGGAATGCAATTATTAATAGGCCAGAAGTAGATAGTTTTCTAGGAGCCCACTCTCCTTTCAGGCCCCATGCATGGGTTCCTTTTTTTCTTAGAAATGCTGTGGATTATGTGAAATGCCAACAACAGGGACACACATATGGAATTATGAAAATATTATTATGTCAGGCAAATAAATAGCCTTTGTAAAGTACACATCATTAATACTGAAGCTGTCTTTCTTGTAACATAAAGGACATAAGATCTCAGTTTCTTAAAAAGACAAAACCATTTACAGAAGAAATTAGGAAATAAATACACAAAGCTGTAGGACATTATAACTGGGAGGATTCTTTTTTGTTTTTCATGGTGACATTTTATTTGTTTTTTAAAATTTACATCCAAGTTAGTTAGCATATAGTGCAACAATGATTCCGGAGTAGATTCCTTAATGCCTCTTACCCATTTAGCCCATCCCTCCTCCCACAACCCCTCCAGTAACCCTCTGTTTGTTCTCCATATTTAAGAGTCTCTTATGTTTTAGCCCTCCCCCATTTTTATATGATATTTGCTTCCCTTCCCTTATGTTCATTTGTTTTGTATCTTAAAGTCATCATGTGAGTAAAGTCATATGATATTTGTCTTTCTCCAACTGACTAATTTCACTTAGCATATTACCCTCTTGTTCCATCCATGTAGTTGCAAATGGCAAGATTTCATTCTTTTTGACTGCCAAGTAATACTCTATTGTGTATATATACTACATCTTCTTTATCTATTCACACATTGATGGACATTTGGGCTCTTTCCATACTTTGGCTATTGTTGATAGTACTGCTATAAACATTGGGGTGCCTGTATGCAAGTGGGAGGATTCTTAAAGAGTATCTGTCCAACTGCCTACTCCAGGCATAGCCAGAGACAGGGCGAGAGGGCTGGACTGGAATTCAGGATTCCTGATTCCCAATCGAATCATTTCCCCCTCATTTCTCTACATAACTTTGCCCAGAGCAGTGGTTCTTAAATAGAAACAGTGTCATTTCCCAGGTGGCAAATCTTGAGATATTTTTGGTTGTCACAATCGGGTTCTTGGTAGGGGGGGATGTTACTGGCAATCAGTGGGCAGAAGCTAGGGATGCTCTTCAACACCATATGATACACGAGACAGTCTCCACAACAGAGAAAGGTCTACCCCACATGCCAACAGTGTTGATGTTGAGGAAGCCTGTTCTACATCTATAATAGTGAATCTCAGTGTCCCACATTGAGCAAACAGAGTATAGGAAAATCTAGATTAAAGACAAACAAGTGCTTTATAAGGGACTTCCCCAAGTATTTTATTAATTGATGATATAGTGTAATGTGAAAATCTTAAATACATGTTAATCAACAACAAAAAGTCAAATGACAAAGTCACATGTGCTACAGGAAAACCTGAGACTCATGCATGCACAAGCAAGAAAGAAACATACAAATGTTGTTACTTCTACACCTTCTATAGAATATAAAGCAATCTCTCAGGCTTTTTTTCACTATTAGAGTGTTGCAACAGCCACACTGAAGAAAGAGGGGGGGAGAAAGAGCAAGATAGAGGAAAAGAGAGGCAAGATATGAGCAGTGGAGGGTCAGAGAGAGGGAGACACATAATCTGAAGCAGGCTTCAGAAGGCTCTGAGCTGTCAGCACAGAGTGTGATGTGGGGCCCTATACTGGACTGAGCCAAAGTTGGATGCTTAACAGACTGAGCCATCCAGGGGCTCCAAAAGTTCACATGTCTTAATGTGTTTTCAAAGAATGTGCACATAAAACTGGTCTTGCACTGGGAACTGAAAACAAAAATAGTGGTAATATTTTATAGGAACTCTGCCTAAAGCAGATCAATTTCATTTTTTTTTTAACTTAAAAGTCACCACTTGTCTGAAGCCTCTCTTCTTGGGATCATTAGGCCTGTGTAACGATTTGGTGATTTGGTGAAGAAAATCATGCCCCAAATCCATGGATGGTGCCAGATAATGGTCGCAGCTGATGCTCTTGGCTAATTTCTCAGATTCTCTTACATAATTTCTTTGTTCATTGACTTCAGCAGTGTTGTAGACTTGAGGTAGAGGGGACAGGATGTCGTTATAATCTGTTGAGTTAAAACGCTACCATCATCAAGAATATCAGCTCTGTAATTTTGGAACTAAAATGTTTAATTTCTCTCCCAGTCTGGGTTTCTTTAATTTTTTTAAGTTTATTTATTTATTTATTTTGAGAGAGAGTGACAGAGTGAGTGGAGGAGGAGCAGAGAGAGAAGGAGAAAGAATCCCAAGCAGCTCTGCTCTGTCAGCATAGAGCCCTAGACAGGGCTTGAACCCATGAACCGTGAGATCTTGACCTGAGTTGAAATCAAGAGTTGACCATTGAATCGACTGAGCCACCAGGTGCCCCTCTTAGTCTGGGTTTCTGTCTTTTCCTCTTCTGAAAAATTTCAAAAGAAACAGTATCCCGAAATGAATATTTCAGTGACATGACTCTTGACATATTGGTTGGCCTAGATTTTGCTGTATTGTTTTACATTCACAAGATAATTGTGTATTCTGTTTTAAGGAATTGGTAAGTTGAAACTTCTTAATTTTGATCCTTTGAACACAGGTATTTTTATAACAGGAAAATGTTATAGAGTGCATGTTGTACTGCTTTATACACTAAGAACAAAAACAAAATCAGGAGATTTTTATGGGAATCCATTTTAAATGGTTTGATTTGGCTTTCTGAAGCCAGATTCTGAGTGTCCTTCCTATAGGCTGTTTCCCACAGGATTCCAAGGTAAGATGATTCATTTTAAGCTTTTTTCTCTTTTTCATCTTTTCATCTGTCCTATGACAGAGTGAAGGGATCTTTATTCTCTACTTTTACTCCTTCCTAACTCTGTTTCCATTTTGTACCCAGCACTAAAGGTCAAGGACGTTTCTCCTTTGAACATAACATCCTCCTAAATGTTGTAGGGAAGAAGACATTCACATCCTTGGCATCTCATGGCTCAGAGGCAGGAGATGGGTTTGGTCTGGGTTTAGCTCTCATAGCATGTTTTGCGCTCTGTACATAATTTTATGTTTGTGTCTAATCTTAGAAGACTGGCCATGGAAAGGCACTGCAGCAGGGGGTGGGGGCTTAGGAGAAGGCAAGAGTTCTGAGCAGCCTTCCCTGGCAGCCCCATGGCAGGTAAACAGAGCAGGGCAGAACTGTTAGCAGTGCAAAAAAATACTCTGCTGTCTTAAGATATCGTCCTGGGAGCCCTCCTATCCACAGCAACAAATTTGACTGCCAGTATTCCATTTGCTCATCATTTGATTCATATATTATTAATTTATCCATTTAGGTATTAATTTAATCAAACATTTGTCATTGGTTGTGGGTGATTCCTAGCCCCACATTCTTAGAAAATTAGTGCCCAGTGTTCTCAGGAAAGAATCCCCTTGTACACAAACTTGCTCATGACATGAGTTCTCCAACAACAGCAGGGTAGGGCTATGTTGTTATTACTTTTAGCACTTGTGGAAAGTACTCAGGTTGGGACATCTTATGGTTGCATAGTCACCTGTACACACACACACACAGACACATACACGCAGACACACACAGAATCCATAGAGACTGATGGAAACATGACTTCCTCACCATGCAAAGACATAGGTGTGTATATGGAGGAGAGTTATGACTGAAGTACTGAGGCTGATTTTACAGTCAAGTATGAAACTTATTCTCATTACTTTAGAGTTATAAATGCATAGAAATATACTGCTGGAAGGGTCAGGATCTGAGGTAGAGTAAAAAACGATGGAAAAAAAGGTTTGTCTAAAAGTTCCAGAGATGGACGAAGTCAATGCATATTTGAAGACCAAAGGTAATATATTGTAGGATTAATACTTTTACAAGCTATTTCCAAAATGATATTTTTGTCTCTGCATGTTATGGGTAAAAATCGAGAAATAAACATAAAGGAGTAAAAAAGTTTGTGTCCATACTCTCTCAATTCTCTATCCTATTGAAGAAATAAATATCAATCTTTTCTTCAGCAAAAGTGATTTGTTTATCATCTTAAGATGGGTCAGAAAGCATTAATACCTGAGAGAAGTAGCTAAATAAATAAATGGAAAAGAACTTGAGAAAGAGATTTATTTTTGTGAGTTTTGCAGGCTGTGATATTAGATCTGGGCAGATATAGGGTGGTGTGGTGTTTGTAGCTTCAGCTCCTTCCAGCAGAGCCATATTTGTATTTATTAAGAGTGTGGAATGCGGGGTGGGACAATAAAACCCCAAATTCATCACAGAAAGGCTCAACAGGGGAAGAATACATGTGTAAGAAGCATCAGGAGAAGTCCATTTAGCAACAGGAAGCTAATTGCTTCATTTTTATTCCACAGCAAAATCAAAACCAGGTGGCTGGCAGGCAGCCCACGTAAGAAACACGTGAAGATGTTTCTTAGAGTTCCTCAGTCATGGGCCATGGATGCTGTCAGATGAAGTCAGAAGGCTGAAACAGCCATCTGGTGGCCAGTCATATTGTTGAACTCAATGGCCTTGGCTCCATCACAGAGCTTTCTAGGAGGATTACCTCCTGGTGGTCTGCACATTTTTTTTTTTTTTATCAAGAATCAGTAGAGCCACTAATGCTAGCCAGACAGATAAAGTACACACACCTCATTGACTCATGTAAGTCTGATCCTCCATTCTTTGTAAAAGTAGGACTCCTCAAGTGGTGTTACTTAGGCTTTGGCATGCATCAGGATCACTTGGAGATCTTGTCAAAACACAGAGTCCTAGGGATGCCTGGGTGGCTCAATCAGTTGAGCGTCCGGCTTCCGCTCAGTTATGATCTCACTGCTCGTGGGTTCGAGCCCGGCGTTGGGCTCTGTGCTGACAGCTAACTCAGAGCCTGGAGCCTGCTTCGGATTCTGTGACTCCCTCTCTCTCTGACCCTCCCCTGCTCATGCTGTCTCTCTCTGTCTCTCAAAAATAAATAAAAAATAAAAATTAAAAATAAAACATAGAGTCCTGGGTCTTGTCCCAGTGTTTCTGATCTGAGTTAGGTCTGAGGGGAGGGGTCTGAGAATCTTCATTTCTAGCAAGTTCCCAGGCAATGCTGCTGATGTAGTCCACTATCATCCAGGGAGCCATTGATCATGTTAGGTATAAATAAAACAAGAATAGAGCTACCTTATAATATTTTTTTTCCTTTCATGTTTCACTCCAAAATTTCTGTCTTTATTTCTGACAAAATTATAAGGCAGGTTTGCATGTACTAACCTTTTCCATATAGATTCCTCTTGATCGTTGCTTCTCTGTGATACTCCTCTCCCCACCCTCTCTCCCTGAAAAATGCGAACAAATTAATGTTCTTATTTAGAATGGCTCATTACTTGGTCAGAAAACAAACTCCCATCCAGTGTGGGCTGACCTGACCTACAGGCTAGTTTATAAAAAAATACATCCACTGTGCTTTCACACTAACAAGCATTTAATAAGAGGTAAGGCTTTTTTCTTTGCTTCTCTTTCTGGGGAACTATTTTGACCTGCACTTGGTATTCTGTTGTAATAAACATTTTCTCAGGGATTGCAGAGATAGAAAGGCAGAGAGCAGAGGTGGTCTGCAGAGAGATGCAGGGGTTAAAAGAGGTGCTTTACAATGTGTCTGGAGATGGATGCCATCTCATTTTTAGTAAAAATGATAAAATGGACTGTTCATGTACAACTTTAGTCTAATTTACTAAAATAGAAGTCAGTTAGATGTACCAAAATAAAGAAAAACTTTTTTGTAAGATAAATATTGAAGAAGAGGAGCATGTAATTAGTCAACATAGGCAAAAAAGACACATACTGGTTTAGCAGATGCAATGTCTTTTTCGGTTTGGTGATTTAATGAAAATCTTGCCAGTGGTCACACAATTTCCTTCCCTCTTTCCATTTTCTTTTCTTTCCTCTCTTCTTTCTTCTTTCTCTTCCTTTCCCTTCCATTCTTTTCTCTTTTCTTTACTTCCTAACATTTTCTAGATTTTTATGTGGTTTTAATATGTGCAAACAATATTCAAGATTAGAGAGAGAAAAGATTCTGTCCTCCAGGAAACGCAGGTTGGTAATTTCACAGTGTTTAAACACATGTGTGTTCAAACTACAATAATAATTTCCCCAGGTCCTTAAGATACATTTGTTTTATGACAGAGTTCTTCGAGGGGTGACACAGTTGCCTCCTACTCTCCATCATGTTTTGCTTGCCCTGGAGATTCCCTCATCTATCCTGGGTGCCTTTCTAGTATCCTCTAACTTTTAATTTGATTTCCTACTCTTAGTAGATAAATGTGTAAACTTAGAGTAGATGAGGCTGATGTTCAATACTCAAAGGAACTGGGCATTCAGGATGAAGAATTTAGCTGTTGGAACTCATCATGTGCCCCAAAGGCAGAGAGTATGTCAGAAGTCCGTCAATGGAAGCAGTACTACATCCATACAGCTATGGCTAATACTAAGTTATATTAGTTCATTCAATGGTTTAATGTATTTTTAATGTATTGGTCACCAAATTAAATGATTTGCATTGTGGGCGTGTTTGTTGAATATTTCATTGATCTGGAAGTTTTGAAGAGGAGAACATGGTCGTAGCTTGGGCAAGTCTGTCTTTGGGACATGCTGAGGCTTCGTCAGTGCTGATGGTAGGGGAGGGAAAGAGCTGGTGAGTGAACAGGTCTGGGGGGTGTATTTTGGCTCTTGACCATAGTATTTATCACTGGGAAGTAGCAGAAGTATAAAATATAGAGAAACATAACTTGTAGTTGTTAGTAAAAAAGTGACACCTGAAGAGGCAGGAGCAGCACCTACTACCTGTGTGAACCTACTCAGCCCAATTTTCCAAGAGTGATATGGGAACATCAATCATACACAAATTATAGGGCAGTTGTAAGGGTGAAGTGATAAATGTCAAGTCTTTAGCACAATGCCCTCAATAAATATTAGATTGATTGATTGTCTATATTTTAATCCATGCCCTCAAATGCAAGCCACAGAATTAGCTTTCTTCCATAGTTGAGTGATTCGGTCCCCTACTGCAGAGGTTCTCAAGGCGTGATTCTCAATGATAATGCCATTATCACTGGCAACTTACTAAAAATGCAAATCCTCAAGCTCTACTCAGACCTACTAAGTCAGAAACTCTGAGGTTGGGCCCGGCAGTCTGTTTTCACAAGCCCTCCAGGTGATCCTGATGCACATGTAAGTTTAGAGTCCCAGCTATAGTAGGGCACAGCAGTGTCATTTTCAGCAAAAAACTGATGCTCAGAGCTGTCAAGTGATAGCACTGTGGCTCCAGGGTATTGGCAAATACAGCAGAGGATCCAGACATCAGCCAAAGGTACTGGGGATAGGGTACTTTCCAGGAAAGGAGGCAGGAGCAAAAAGATAGATAGGATGGCAGCCTCTGTTCTATCTTTCCTTTCCCCCATCCCAGCCAAGCCAATGGCACTGGGTGGGTTCTCATACCTTGTGGGATTAGTAATGCTAATCAAAAGAATTCCATCATACACTGGGGCACGGTAAGCAGAAGGTAAGGGAGGCCTGCAATACTGTAAGCATGTAGGAAATCAGGGTTTACTTCCTGGAGGAGCCAAACTTATCCCCAGTCAGGTACAAGTAAGGCTCTAGCATTAGGTTGAGATAAAAGTCTTCATTCTTCCCAACTGAACAAAGTTTGGCAGGGTAGGGACTGAGATGTTGGTTATGTTAACATGAGCTCTTTGGCAACATGTCATCAACTTCAGTTTAGAATACGTCTGATCATCCACTTTTTTGGGGAGGGGCAGAGAGAAAGGGAGACAGAAAATCCCAAGCAAATTCTGTGCTTCCAGTATAGAGCCCATTGTGGGGCTTGAACTCATAGAACCATGACCTGAGCTGAAATCAAGAGCTGGACGCTTAACCAACTGAGCCACCCAGGTGCCCCATGATCTTCCACTTTGTGGGCCTGTTGCTCTGTGCTCCTGGATGACAGATTCACAGGCATCATGGAAAAATACATTTTCACCTTGTTGTTAGCCTTTTCTTTTTAAGTGGAGCAACAGGCTGTGGCCGTGCTATTTGTGTCTGGTGGCAGCTGCATGAAGTCCTGGGATTGCCTGTGTATCTACAGACTGTGTCTGATTGCCCTGGGCTGGGAATGAGAAACGTGCGTTTGTGTGAGTGACCACCCTTGGCTATGGTGATGCTTTCCACAGTGTTCCTTGGAGAAGCTGCAGGGCAGGAAATCATAGAACCATGACCTGAGCTGAAATCAAGAATGATACAATGGTCTGACCTCTGAAAAATCAGTTAGCTTTGCCTCCTGTGGAGAGCTTAGGAGAGAGAAAATGAGAAGAGAAGAGAAGGGAAGAGAAGAGAAGAGAAAAAAACCTTGATTCTCTTCCTTCTTGCTTCCTCCCTGTCTTAATGGAGGAAGTTAGGGAGCCAGTCAAGTAGTTGTTTTTTTTACTGCCCTCCATCATTTGAGTTCTCACAGTATGATACTCAACAGCTTGGAAATGTTATCCCTGATCTATAAGATACGGGTTGAAATTCAGCCTCACAACTATGATTATAAACAAAATCAAGTTGAATTGATTGATGAGTACCACATTGTTATTAAATAGAAATTAAATCTTCATAATGTGAATGAGTTCAACAAATCTTTATTAAGTTCCTGTTAGGGTGGTTCTCAGATAACAAATGGAAGAATCATCTGAAAGGCTTTTTAAAATGGTCCCAGGACTCCACCCCCGGAATTTCTAATTCATAGGATTAGGAATGAGGCCCAGAAATCTATAATTTTTAAATTTTTTAAAAAAACGTTTATTTATTTTTGAGATACAGAGAAAAACAGAGCGTGAGTGGGGAAGGGAAGGGAGAGGGAGACACAGAATCCGAAGCAGACTCCAGGCTCTGGACTGACAGCACAGAGCCTGACATGGGGCTCAAACTCATGAACCACAAAACCAGGACCTGAGCCAAAATCAGACACTTAACCGACTGAACAACCCAGGTGCCCCACCAGAAAGCTATTTTAAACTACTGTCCCCAGTCATGTTAGTGCTCTGTAAAGCATACACTAAGGAGCACTGTTTGAGGAAAAGGAAAGGCATTTTGTGAGCAGTAACTATATTCTGGTCCTAGACTGTAAGCTTCCTGCCAGCAGGAACTCTGAGGTTTTCATTTACCACCAAATCATTCAGCATCATGGCCTTATGTACCTTTTATCTGCCCCAAACTCCGAATCTGTATCTTCAGTCCATCCTACAACTCTTGACTCCAGACTGATATACCCACTCAGTACTCTCACACAGAGGTCTAGTAGGCATCTCAGAGTTAATGTGTTGAAACCAAACTTTTAATTTCCCCTACACCTACATCTACATCTCAGATGATGGCAAACACATCCCTCCAGTTGTTCAAATGAAAAGTCTTAAAGGCCATCTTTGACTCCTTTCTTTCATTTATACCCCTCATCTAGTCTCTTAGAAATCCTGTTACTTCTGTCTTTAAATTATATCCAGTGTCTGGCTAGCACCTGTTTCATCACTCTAATTCCATACACTCTAATTTCTCTTGAGTTACAGTCAGTTGTCTCTTAAGTGATGTCCATGCTTCCACACCTGCCCCCTACAGTCTATTTTCAATACTGTGGCCAGAGAGATCCTGTTAAACAAAAATCAGCCAATATGACTCCTTCATTCAATACCTTCTGTACTTTAATAGGAATTAAAGCCAAAGTACTTACAAAAGACTGCAAAGCCCTGTAAGGAGTGTCTTCTTGTTGACTCTCTGACCGCATGTCTTGCTGCTCTCCTTCTTGCTAATTTCATCACATGTATGTGATCTTCTGTTTTTTTCTGCCATACACTTGAAATGTTTGCATGAAGGCACTGACATTGGCAATTCACTTTGCTTATTTTCCCATGTACCCACATAGCTTATTCCCCTACTTTCTTCATGTTTGAGTCTTTACTCAAATTTGTCTTTATTACCTTCCCAGTAAGGTCTGTCTTGGCTGTCCTATTTAATATTGTAATGACCCCACCTCCCGTCTATCCTTAGGATTCCTAACTTCTCCCCTATTCCCTGTGCTATTTTTTCTATAGCATTTATCACCATCTAACATACAATGGAATTAATTGATTTATTGTGTTTATTGTCTCTTTTCTCCCACTAGAATGTAAATGTGAGGATTTTTGTCCGTTTGGGTCACTGATGCATCCCAAGCACCTAGAACAGTGCCTGCCAAAGAATAGGTGCTCCATTAATATTTACTGAATAAATTAATGATTGATAATGTCCTCAATTCTTAATATTTATGGAATGAGAAAACATTTAAAAATATTCCTTCATTTAACTCACAACAGCCCTTTTACTCCCATTTTGCAAATGAGGAAACCAAGGTTGGCAGATACTAAGTAACACGATAAAGAACAAACATCCATATTTGTCTGATTCTGACATGCCTTTAGTTTCTATTCTCTCATTGCCTGTGCAATGTCCCAGGTACTACACTAGCTATTTAAAGGATACAAAAGGTATAGTTCCCTTCCCAAGGGTCTCACCTTTTAGAGTAGAAAGACCTATAGAAAAAAGCAACTATTTTGTAAGGAACTTATAGATTAGTACTATAGCAAAAAATAGACAACTACACTACAAGGTGGAGTGTGGCATATATTATTGGAAATACATGAAGTGTCATAGGAGAGAGAGCAAGCCGTTGCAGTGATAAGAGACTGAATATTTAGGAGAAGGAAATAATAATCACTGGACATGTGAATAGTCCTTGGTTAGTTACTGAATAATGGGTAGCATTTAATAGGCAGAGATGGTAAGAACAAGTATTTCAGCACGAACCAAGAAAATAAGCAGGAAAGTGAAGATTAGGTGTACGGAATATGATATTTTCTAGAAACATGAGGTAGCATAAAGGCAATAGCCTGGGTAATTCTATTGAATCTTTCTTCTGAATCTATAGAAACCTTTTGTTAGGTGGAAAGCTGTTCTTTGGGAGGGCCATTCCAGCAACCATGAATTCATTTATGTAACATTTATCAAGTGCCTGCTCAGTGTTAGATGAAGGGGTTAACATGGAATGAGATACAGAGGATTCCTCAGTTCTTTATGGCTGTAACCTGGTAGAGATGGTGGCTAATTAAGCAAATACAGTCCAGTGAAATAAATGTACCATGAACCCATGGCAAGGGAGAAGCACCTAGTCAGGGAAAATACCAGAGGTTAACAAATGCAAGTTATATTTCAGCTGAGGCTTGAGTGTTGTACCGGCATTTCCGGGGCAAATAGGAGGGCGAAACATGTTGTAGGCCAAGAAATGACCTGTAGAGAGAAGCGGAAGCAACCAATACCTTTCACTGAGGTTTTGCAGACCTTAAAGAAAGCACAGAGTAGCTGGGGTACAGAATGACAAAAGAGGGAGGAGAAAGAAGTGATGTTGGACGGGAGAGCAGATCTCAGGTTGTAGAGGACTTTAAAGGTATGTTAACCTTTATCATAAAGGGAAAGGGATGTCATTATAGGTTCTAAGCAGGAAAGTTTTGTTTGTTTTGGTTAGGGCTAAGTAGGGACATTTTATGATCAGGTGTATATCTTGGAAACTCTACTCCTGCTTCAGTGAGCAGAGTGGGTTGGAAGGGAATAAAAATGGAAGTTGAGGAGATACATTCAGAGGCTGCTAAAGTAATCCGGTCAGGTGGGGATGGATGAAAGTGTGTGCATGAGATTATCAGGATTTGGGGACTGATAAGCTGTATGGGATGGAGAAAAGGGACAGGTCAAAGGTGACTTGCAGACTTCTGAATTGTGCAAAGGCGTCATGGTAGAGTCTGTTACTAAAACGTGACCGGATAGAACACTGCACGTGTGTGGGATGTATGTACAAAAATGTGTGTGTGTGTGTGTGCGCGTAGGAGTAATCAGCTGTTATAATAGGCCAGATAAGACACTGAACAATGATGGCAACAATGGAATGGAAATCAGACAACTAATCCTTTATCAAATTTACTAACATTTTAAGTTTATCAGTAAGAATCCAGGTACCTTTGGAAAGTGATGATAGAACAATTTTTTTTATAATCCATTTGTAGCTTGCTAGGTCGTTATTTGATAGGCTGTCTGCATACTGAGTTTTCAGTCAGTGCCTGGTTTATTTAGTCAATGCATATACAGAAAGAAGATTTTAAATCATTTTATAGGATCAAATTTGTTATATAAAATCTTGGGGTGCCTGGGTGACACAGTCAGTTAAGCATCCAACTCTTGGTTTTGGCTCAAGCCATGATCTTACGGTTTTATAAGTTCAAGTCCCACATCTCTGCACTTCTAGTGCAGAGCCTGCTTGGGATTCTCTCTCTCTCTCTGTCTCTCTCTGTCTCTGACTCTCTCTGTCTCTCTCTCTGTGCCCCTCCCCAACTCACTCTCTGTCTTTCTCAAAATAAATAAATAAAATAAAAAATCCTTAAAACTCCCCATCTTTATCACTTTATCATTCATATGTAAGGAATGGGTACACTCTTTAACAAAGTATTAATTTATTAGGTACAGTGTAAGAGGCGGTGCTCCCTACAGGTGAGAATTCTTTTTTAAGAAACAGCAATTCAGGACTTGTTAAAGTATAAATGCTTAAAAAGTAAATAGAGTCAATGAACAACCACAGACAGCTCATATACATGAAGGATGGATACAACTTCAACGTATTCTTCAGGGAGTGATTTTCTTCAAACGCTTAGCTGAATTCACATGTAATATTCATCTAAGTGGCTCATTGCATTTGCAGAAAAAGCCCAATCATGGACTTACAAACATGATTCTTTGAACATGGTAAACTTAAACATCACTTTTGAAAGCAGCAGTATAGTAATTGAGCCTTCAAAATATCCATTCAGGGCAGTAATCAATAAAGCGGCAAGCTTCCCTGAGTTGACAGTGACGGGTGGCCAGTGCCCAGAGGCCACCTTTGCAAATTCTGATGGAGATTGGTATAGCAAGAAAAGATCCAGCTTATGGGGTAATTAGTCTCATAAACTAAATGGATTTGGTAGGATACTTCTCCCTTCCACCATTTGGAGTAAGCAGATGCAATATATTCTTTTCATATAATTCTCAGGAGTGTGGTCTGTTTTTATTATATACCACCCTCTTTTCAGAAAAATATATGGGGGCACCTGGGTGGCTCAGTCAGTTAAGCATCTGACTTCGGCTCAAGTCATGATCTCATGGTTTGTGAATTCAAGCCCCTTACTGGGCTCCGTACTGACAGTTCAGAGCCTTGAGCCTGCTTCGGATTCTATGTCTCCCTCTTTCTCTGCCCCTCTCTCACTCGTGCTTTGGGTCTCTCTCTCTCTCAAAAATAAATAAACATTTAAAAAAGAGAAAAATAGTTGAAGAATTCTAACCCTCTAACCAGGCACTGCGCTAAGTGTTGGTGATACAAGATGGAAGTTCTGGCTTTAAGAAGCTTATAGCCTGGCAGCAGGTGCATTCTCCTCATTGCCGTTGCTAGTAATTGAGCAAATGGTGTATCCACTTGCTTATAGAAAGGATTCAACAAATAAATAATAAGAAATGATTTAGAATCTATACTGCCTGAATTTGCTTCCCTGATTCCCCCTAGAGACCCTTGCACTTAGAAGGTCAGTTTTTAGGCCAAAGGGATTACTTTGGGTAAGAAATTTTTCATGGATAGTTATCCTTACATTTGCCAAAATAGACTGGTCTCTATAACCATTGCTATTATTTCACTGAACCTCTAATACCAAAATTGTTCCTTGCTAAATTATTAACTAAGAAGTAACATATTTCTGACCTAACTTCATAAAAATTCAAAAAATTGGATATGCAGAGCTGAATGGAAGACAGTTTCCACATTTAGCCACAGATGGAGGAGGATGGTTAGCAAGACTATGGTGGATTGAGAGGCCTTCAGTTTATCTTCTCACCTTCTCCTTCTCCCCAACTGTGCCTTCTTCTTTGGGGCTCTGATGCCATTTGCTTTTCAAAATTTGCTCTCAGGAAAGCATCTATAACTGTGAAGAAAATCTTGGGAAATATATTATTCTCTAGGCGGCTCTGAAATTTTAAGGCTTAATTCTCATTATGGAAAAAATACTTTGTCATCTCATAAAGATATTATATCTTTAAGGGTTCAGGGGCAGTCATGAGAAGAAGGATAGGAGATAATTCTCAATACCCCTGTAATCAGACCACATAGGCCCTGTGTTTCTTGTGCCCCAGAGTGGACGCTCTGAATAAACTTTTATAATAAATTAACTTACCCATCATTCCTGCAAGAACAGAATGGTTAGTAAGACTTACAAAGTTTTGCGGCTTGTGAGGCAAGGTATGAAGTGACAGAAATTACGATTCAGAGGCAAGAGATATATAGTAAGTCAGAAGGAAATAATGAGGTCCATAGATAGAGAGATGAGTGGAGTAGACTCAGAGAAACATGGACACTACTAGGGAAAGCAATTGGTCTCTGATGCCTGGAAAGGACTGAGATTCAGGCTATACCTGGCCCTCATGCCTTTAGAAAATCATATTGGAAAATATTTTAAAACTCTAAGTGGAGTATAAGTGAGAAGTTAGGAACTTAGGAGATGTCAAGTTCATATACTTTCCTTCTCTTACTATGTCTTCCTCTGTCCTAACTCCAACGTCACCTCTTGTCCTCATGGCTACATCTCTTCTTGACATCCTTTCAATTTTGGCCTGTCTGCAAACTACTTAATTTGTTTCCCATTTCCAGAAGACATCCTATGAGAGTAAGATGGACCCAGTTCATATGTTCACAGTGATTGGCTGTACTGATGTCAAGGGCCCATATTCTGATCTAATCCATCATCCATCAGTGGCTGCTTGAAGCTGGGGCCTTGGGTAAGGCTACTTGTTCCCTTTAAAAAAGGTCTGGGACTCTTTAAGCATGAAGACTAAAAATTCTAGAACCATCATAAATAGTTAGAATAGAGAAAGAGCTGACTTCTTTGAGTATCCGCCATAGGCTACAGACTGCTATATACATTTTACATTTATTTAGCCTTAATAACAATCCTTTCAAGCAGATGGGATCATTATACTCACTTTATGAGGAAACCGAGGCATAGATTTATTCAGTCACTTGGCCAAATTGGCTCAGACAGCAAAGGGCAGAGCTGAGATTTAAACTCAGGCAATCTGGCTCTCCAACCCATGTTGTACTATCTAGATTTAAATTTTATTTTTATATTTACTATTAGATGTTTGCCTCCAGGCCAGCGGTATAACTTCCTCAAACTCCAGCTTTTCCATCCATCCATTGAAGATAATACCTGTCTACATCCCACCTAGGACTGTTGCCAGGATTAAGTAAGAAAGTATTTGAAGATTCTTTTTGAACTGTAGAGCAAGGTATTAATATTTAAAACAACAATATTATCCCTAACAATAAGAATAATAAATCCGCAGCAGAGAAGTTTTGTTGAGTAGTTAACTTTATGATAGCTCCTTTAAAAATTCATGTCCTTTGCCCTCAAATTTCCATTATAAAATAACTATAGTAATTTTTTACACATTAACATGACAAGCTTTGGGGGATTTTTTTCTTGAGGCAGATCTGATTACTGCTGTATCATCTAAGAAATGATAATATTATTGGGAAAGGGTAGTGTCCAGGATCTATATCTATTTTTCTCCTATCTCACCTTCCACCCATGATTATTTGTAGGGCAGATAAATTTGTAACGTCTTAAAAGCTTCAGATAAAAGGTGTTATAGGCAGTTTAATAACAGTATGCTCTGTTGCATTGTTTTTTCCTTGTGATTTTCTACAACAAATTGCACAATAGAACTTCTTTTGACTTACTTCTTATCTCTCAGTATCTATCTGTTTTGTTTTACCATGCTCAGATTTGCATAGCCTACATCTAAATAAAGCTCTAAAAAAGAAATCATTTCTTAATTTTTTTCTCATCTAGGAGCCTTTCTTTTAACACAGTTCTGCAGAGCAAGTAGGAACACCAATGTGTTTAAAGGGAATAATTAGGAGTGGAGACAGTTTTTTTCCCTTCTAGGTTTTTCTGTTGAAGGAGCAAGGACATTAAATGCCGAAATAGCAATAGCCCCAAGAACATATTAGCTTGCTATGGGATACTTAAAGCTCCATGGTAACAATTATTTGCAGAATTCACAAGATATACTTTTGGAATTAAAAGATGCTTATCTCATTTTAGGAAAAATAACATGCCTCGCTGAAGGAAAATAGGGGAAGATTTAAACCAGACTATTTTTTTTTTCGAGAACTGACTTTATCCATAATTAATCCTTTCCTGTGGATTTATTTATGTTCTTTCACTTTCCCTTCTTATATGTCTCATCTTCTTTATACTGAAAAAGGGTAGGCTTGTGCTACCAGTCTGCTGGGGGTAGTGTATGGTTATGAGGTTGGGAAGATATTACATTTCACCTCATAAAGTTGATTACGTCCTCAGAGTACGCATAAAAATGAATTTTCCTTTATTTGTTTGCTCTTGGAGAAAGATCCTCAGATAAACTACTTGTCTTCATTTTAGCTAAGTTGATGACCATATCCTCCTCCTGTCTTTCATAATGTTCTTCCTGCGTCTTTACCTCTGGGGCAACAGCCTATATTCATAAACACAGAGAGAAAACCTGGGGGTAGTCACCTATGACATGCTGTACAAGATCAGAGAGTCAGCTATTCCTGAGCAGTCCCAGAAGAAATGATTACAGGCATAAATGAAAGGGATGCTTTGGAGTAGGGAGCGTTTAGAAAATGTGAAATGAATATTATCATCAGTTTCTCCTGGTGATAGAAGCAAAGAAAGCAATAAATGCAGAAAAAGTCTTTGATAAAATCAGAACCCTTTTGCGATTAAAACATTGAATAAACTAGGAATAGATGGGAGCTTTCTTAACATGATAAAAAGAATCTACCAAAAAAAGAAAACCCCCACAGCTAGAGTCATAATTAATGCTGAATAACTGGATTCCTTTCCCTTAATTCCCTCAGAATCCGGAAAAAAGTAAGGATGTTAATTTCTGCCACTACTATTCAACATTGTACTAGAAGTTCTAGCCAGGGAAGTTAGGCAAGAAATGAAATGACAAAAGTCACCTAGACTGGAAAGGAACAGCACTACCATCTTTGTTTGCAGATGACAAGGTCTTATGTGTAGAAAATTAAGAAATCCAACTAAATAATTCTTTGAATTTGTAAATACATTCAGCATGGTTGCAGGCTACAAGATCAGTTGTATTTCTGTAACCTAGCAATAAATAAGCAATGAAATTAAGAAAATTCCTTTAAATATTTAAGTTAAATACTTAAAAGTAAATTTAGCCAAGGACATTCAAAACTTGTACACTAAAAAGTGTAAGATATTGTTGAAAGAAATTAAATATGAGTAAATGGAAAGAAATCTCACAATCATGGATTGGTAGTCTTATTAGAATATTATTATTAGGATTATAATATTCTTTAAATTGATTTATAGACTTGATGCAATATATATCAAAATCCCAATGGGCTAAGTTTTCAGATATGGAAAAGCTGATCCTAAAATATATATGGAATTACAAGGGTTTCTGAATAGCCAAAGCAATTGTGAAAAACAAAGTTGGAGGACTCCTCTTTCTCGATTTGAGAACTCGTTACAAAGTGACAGTAGTTAAGACCGTCTGGTACTGGTATGAGACTATACAGAATAATGGAGTAGAACTGAGAGTCCAGAAGTAAACTCTTACAGTTTCAATTAGTTGATTTTTCAAAACAATTAACAAGAAAATTCAATATGAGAAGGAATCCTCTTTGGAAAAATAGTGGCAGGACAACTATATGTGTAAATGAAAATAATAAAGTTCAGACCCCTTTCTTACACCACACACACAGACCTAACCCAAAATGTGTCATCAACTACATGCAACTCTCAGATGAAAACATAAAGGTAATCTTCATGACCTTGGATTAGGCAATGGTTTTTAAGATTTGGCACCAAAAGTACAAGCCAACGAACAAACAACATCAACAATAACAAACAGATATATTGGACTTCATCATAATTAAAACTTTTATGCTTTAAATGGTACCATCAAAAAATTGAAAAGACAACCACACAATGGGAGAAAATATTTACACATTATATATCTGATAAGAGACCTGCATCAAAAATAGATAATTAATTCATATAAATCAATTATAAAAGACATATAAATTAAAAATGAGCAAAGGATTATGTTAGACATTTCTGCAAAGAAGGTATGTTAACAGTCAATAACCACATGTGAAAAGGGTCAACATCATTAGTCATCAAGGAAATGCAGTTGTAGATCATGATCAGATATCACTGTGCTCCCATGAGAAGGAAGATAGTAAGTGGTGGTACAGATGTGGAGATTTCAAGATGTTCAGATATGGCTAGTGAATTGGTACAGGTGCTTTGGAAAACCATCCTTCAGTTCCTCAAGATGTTAGACATCGAATTATTATATGACCCCAAAACTCCACTGCAAGTGTATACCCAAGAGCAATAAAACATACGTGCGTTCAAAGACCTGAAGGTATGTTCTTAGCAACCTTCCTCATACCAGATGAAAAATGGTGACAAACCAAACAGCCATCAGCAGATGAATGGATACATACTTTGTAGTGTATCCATATAACAGAATACTATTTGGCAACAAAAGGAAATGAAGTGTTGGTATATGCTACACTGGAGATGCACCTTGAAGACATTATACCAAGTGAAAGAAGCCAGCATGGAAGAACATATCTTGCATGATTCTATTTATGTGAAATGTGTAGAAAAGGCAGATTGGTAGAAACAGAAAGTATATTAATGGTTGCCTGGGCTGAGCGGCGGGGAAGCAGTATCAGGAGTGATTTCTAATGGGTCTGGGGTTTCTTTCGGAGATGATGAAATCATTCTAAAGTTAGATTGTGGCAATAGTTGCACAAGTCTGAGAGAACACTAAAAATCATTGATTTAACACTTCAAATGAGTGAATTTTATGGTAATGTGAACTACATCTCAATAAAGTTGTTTTTTTTTAAGTTGAACAAACCCAAAACAGGATAAACCCAATGAAATCCATGTCAAAACACATCATAAGTAAACTTTAGAAAATTAATGGCGAAGAAAAGAATCTTGAAAGCTGTAGGAGGACATAAGTGTCAAAATGACAAGTCAAATGGCATTAGATTTGTCTTCAGAAACTATGGAGGCCAGAAGACTGGCACACATTTTTCAAGTGTTGAAGGAAAAGATTGATCAACCCCAAATTCTATATCACAAAAAATTTGCTGTCTGGAATGAAGAAGACATAAAAGACATTATGAGACAAAGGAAAACAAAAAGAATTTTCACCAGCAGACTTATTATACAATGGTACCTTGTTAAAGAAGTTTTTGATAAGGAAAGAGTAACTTAGAACATCAGGAAGGAGGGGTTAATAATGAAAAGAGCCAAAATATGGTTAAATAAAGGACTTTCCTCTTCTTCTTGAGTTTTCAGAGTTATGGTCTCAGCAAAAAGTCAAATATTGCTGATGTGGATCTCAAGCATGCAGAGGAAATATTTGAGACAATTGTATTATACATAGAGGAGGGTAAAGGGACTTAAACAGAGGTAAGTTTTCACTCTGGTAAAGTGTCCACGTCAGGAGAGTTCCAGGATAGTTCCACATCCTGAGTTCTGTGGTGGTTACAGGATGCTACGTATGTAGTAACATGGCATAGCATGATACACATACATTTTATCAGAGGAAATTTCTGACTCCAATACTGTATTTTAGTTATGCAAGGTGTAACCATGGGAAGAAACTGGGTGAAAGGTACATGGGACCACTCTATCTTATATTTGAAACCCTGTAAGTCTACAATTTGTTAAAAATATAGTTTAAAACAGTAATGATGCCTCGATGACTGGAGAAACACCTCTGGTGTGTGTGTGTGTGTGTGTGTGTGTGTGTGTGTGTGTGTGTGTGTGTGACATCGTGGGAGACAAAAGGGAGAGCAGAGGGAGGGAGAGAAAGATTGACATATACTGAACAGGAAGATGGTGGATGGAAGATGGGCAGATATAAAAGGCGAATTTCACCAGTTCCTCAGTCTGGCTTAGGATAGTCCTCAAATTTCCCATATAGTATATTCTCTTCCAAGGACTGATTTCTTATTTTTATCTCAGGGTCTTCTAAGAATTTATACACATTAGCTTCTGGAGCTATCACTGTGGTATCATAAATCCAAACAATTCCTTCGATTCTGTTCTATCTCAAGGGCTGCCCCTTCATCCATCCTGCCCCAAAGTCAGGATGCATGCTTTGGTCTTGTAACTTTGTTTCTCATTTAAGTGTGTCTTTTTTTTTAAGTTCATTATTATTTTTTTTTAATTTTGAGAGAGAGAGTGAGAGAGCAGGGAAAGGACAGTGAGAGAGGGAGATAGAGAATCTCAAGAGCTGCACCAGCAGCTCAGAGCCCAACACAGGGCTTGAACCCACAAACTGAGCCAAAACCAAGAGCTGGAAATGCTTAACTGACTGACTCACCCAGGCACCCCCATTTAAATGTGTCTTTGATGTTTACTGGCATCCTTAGTGATTTTATCTATTAAAAGACAGACTTTTAAAAAAGGGTGTGTCGGGGCACCTTGGTGGATTAGTCAGTTAAGCATCCAGCTCTTGATCTAAGCTCAGGTCTTGATCTCAAGGTCATTGAGTTCAAGCCCTGCATTGGGCTCCATGCTGGGCATGGAGCTTACTTTAAAACAAGAACAACAACAACATGTGGTTGCTACGTATAACCTATGTGCAAAGGAGAATGAATTTGGAGGTTAGAAGATTAAATAGAATATTTGAGAAAATAAAGGAATAAAAGATATTATATCACATATTTTAAAACTTTATTTGTAGCAGTTTTAAACCCTTATAAGAGATTAAACCATAAATACAAAATACAATAATCTTACCAAACAGAAAGGCTAATTATAGTTAAATCAGCCAGAAGGTGGGATCTCTTGCTGACAAAAAGGAAAAACAAAAGCAACGATTAAGATAGTGGGAAGAGTTGCAATAAAAAAAAAAAAAACAAACCCACTTATAGATTAGCAGTTCTTCCCTCACAAAAATGCTGATAAAAAGTTCAAGTTAGTTTTTATTCCCATTGAGGAAGACAGGATATATGAGAAACATAATAACCTGTAAATTTTACTATGTGCCATAAATATCCACCTGGTACAATGAATGACAGATGTTTGCTAGAGTTCTGCACCTTTGAGCAAAGTGGCAGAGTGATACATCTGAGGGGGAGTAAGTAGGTGTGAAGATGAAAAATTAGTAAGTGTCACGGATTTGCATGGCACTCCTTTCAATAAGTAGCTAAAACTGGGATGTAGATGCAAATTGAACATCATAACCAGATTGGGTGGTTTATCTATCAAGACCTCCATAAATATACCCAAGATGTACCTAATGCCTGTTCCCAAGCTCAGAAAGATAACTTCTGAAAAAATCTGCAAGTTAAAAAAAATTTTTAATGCTTATTTATTTTTGAGAGAGAGAGAGAGAGAGAAAGAGAGAGAGAGAGAGCGAGCATGAGTGGGGAAGGGCCAGAGAGAGAGGGAGACACAGAATCTGAAGCAGGCTCCAGCCTCTGAGCTGTCAGCACAGAGCCCAACACGGGGCTCAAACTCATGAACCAGGAGATCACGAACTGAGCCAAAAATTGGATGACTCTTAACCAACCGAGCCACCCAGGCACCCCAAGAGCTGCACTTTTTTATGTATTCATTTGTCATGGAGAATCCAAGAGTCTTTACAGCTAGATCTTGGAACTTAACTGTACTAGCATATAAGCAATATTTGTTTTACTACACTTTTATCTAGCAAAATATAATGACCCATTTCAGGATTATCGGGTACAGGAGGTAGTACAATTTAGGGGCCCTTGCATTTGCTAGAGCGATACAGACCTAGAGTTCACTATCTTGCACAGCACACTCACCTTTCCCCTCTTCTTCAATATCGGAGTGCTGACAAAATAAAATTCAGCTAAACCCAATTTCAAAAATGTAAAGAAGTGAAGAAAAAAAAAAAACCTCTGATGACGTGTATCCTACCAAACTGGCTTGCTTGTGGTGGCAGCAAGGAAATTGTGCACTGAAAGTATAACAAGAGCCCTCAGTTATTTTAAAAACTAATCATTGGTGGGTAGAGATGCCACCTCCCCACCAAATGCCTCCATGACTCATCGTGGAGCGATGGGGGTGGCTTGGTGATAGACCTTATGTAGTATTCAGTTGTTTGCTGAGAAGTTTGGTGGGAATTGTTTCCTGAAGCCTTAAAATGCTTGGGGACATCATCATGGATTAGGCCAATACCAAAAACTTGGATAAAGTGGAACCTTATGCAAATAAACATATCATCATCGTTATCATTCATAATCCCTAGCAACCCCCCCCCCCCCCCCGCATCATTCTGAAGATCAGAAATCAAGAACTGGGTGATTTTTCTCTGTTAGAGACTGAATAAATTTTCAGATATTGCCATTAAGAAGTTTAAATATGATTATTTATATCTTTTAATACTATATGCCTCCCCACCCTCACTCACATGGCTATTGGAAAGATCTAAAATGGATTCTGTAAGTAAAAAGGGAAACAATATGTAAGTGCCAACCATTGTTTTAAATTGTGTGTTTATTTTCTCCAGTTCTAAAGAGAATTATCACTATTAGTGGTGGCCATTTTTAGTACAATGAGTAGCTCAGGTTTTGAGGTACAAAAAATTACCCATGATGTTTCCATTCTTCACATGAAAAGATTATTTTTTTTAAAAAGAAAACTCAAGGGGTTCCTGGGTGGCTCAGTCAGCAGAGCATCCGACTGCAGCTCAGGTCATGATCTCATAGTTCGTGGGTTCGAGCCCCGCGTTGGGCTCTGTGCTGACAGCTAGCTCACAGTCTGGAGCCTGCTTCAGAATCTGTATCTCCCTCTCTCTCTGACCCTCCCTTGATCACTCTCTCTCTAAAAAATAAATAAAAAACATAAAAAATTAAAAAAGAAAGAAACTAAAAAAAAAAAAGAACTTGAGTACTATATCTTTTTTTTTTTTAAGGTTTATTATTCTTAAAAGAGAAAAAGAGACAGAGAGCAAGCAGGGAAGAGGCAGAGAGAGAGGGAGACACAGAATCCGAAGCAGGCTCCAGGCTCTGAGCTGTCAGCACAGAGCCAATGTGGGGCTCGAACTCACAAACCATGAGATCATGACCTGAGCTGAAGTTAGACACTTAACTACCTGAGCCATCCATGTGCCCCTAAGGCTTCTTTTAATCAGAAAATCCCTCCCTTATCTTTCCAAAGGAAATAATAAGCTCAATGTTTATTTTCAAGTGTAGCAGCATACCTTGCATACTGAATATATAATGTATATAGATGTTGAAGCTGCCATCAAGAAATTCTCCAACCCCCTTTTATATATATTTTTTTGTCTCTTCTTCTTTCTCTTTTCTTTTTATTTTCTCTTCTTCTCTTCTTTTCGTCTCTTCCCCTCCCATTTTCTTTCTTTTCTTTCCCCCCTGTAATGTGTTTCTTTGTTTGATTTGTCTGTGTATATGTGTGCTTCTGTTCCCTCTGTGTTTGTCAGTCTGTTTTCCTTCTTAGGACTACACCAAGAAACAAGCCAAAGTGTGCAAGAAGGCGAATCCCAAATATTGCAGAGTAGGGAAATAAAATACTCACAGGCACAACAAGAGAAACAGAGATATCATTAAGAGAATATCTCCTGAAACGGCAGGCCCTGGGCAGTCAATAAGCCTCCTTTAACAGAGAAATACTAATAGGTGCACAGAGCCCAACGAACTTTCTAAAGGTGAAAAGAGACAGAAAACTAGCAAAAATGACAAAACGGAGAAACTCTCCCCTGAAGAACTTCCAGGGGGAAGTCACAGCCACAGAACTGCTCAAGGCAGATCTAGACAACATATCGGATCAAGAATTTAAA